>SJXQ01000482.1:0-96940 GCA_006408695.1 Aepyceros melampus | reverse complement strand
CCCCCCCCCCCCCCATAAAGACCTACAACACCTTCTGGAACTGACACCAAAAAAAGATGTCCTCTTCATCATCAGGGATTGGGACGCAAATGTTTTAAGTCAAGAGGTATCCAGAACAACAGGCATGTTTCGCCTTGGAGGACAAAACAAACAAGGCAAAAGCTAACAGTTTTGTCAAGAGAACGCGCTGGTCATAACCAATACCCTTTTCCAACAAAGAAGAGATAATTCTACACCTGGACATCACTGAGTTGTCAGTTCTGAAATCAGGCTATGTTCTTTGCAGTTGAAGACGGAAAAGCACTTTATAGTCAATTAAAATAAGATGGAGCTGACCGTGGCTCAGATCATGAGCTTCTTGCTGCAAAATTCAGACTTAAATTAGAGAAAGTGGGAAAACCACTGTCATTCAAATACGACAAACATCAAATCCCTTATGATTATACAGTGGAAGTGACAAACAGATTCAAGGGATTAGATCTGGTAGACAGTGACTGAAGAACTATGGACAGAGGTTTGTAACACTGTAATGAAGTGGGTTACCAAAACCATCCCAAAGAAAAAGAAATGCAAGAAGGCAAAATGGTTGTCTGAGTAGACTTTACAAACGGCTGAGGAAAGAAGAAAAGTGAAAAGTAAGGGAGAAAGGGAAAGATATACTCAACTGAATGCAGAGTTTCAGACAATAGCAAGGAGAGATAAGAAGGCCTTCTTACATGAACTATGCAAAGAAATAGAAGAAAATAATAGAATGAGAAAGACTAGAGACCTCTTCAAGAAAGCTGGCGATAACAAGGGAACATTTCATGCAATGGACAGAAATGGCAAGGACCTAACAGATGCAGGGACCTAAGAGATTAGGAAGAGGTGGCAAGAATACAGAGAAGAACTATACAAAAGAGGTCTTAATGACCTGAATAACTACGATGGTGTGGCCACTCTCCTAGAGCTGGACATACTGGAGTGTGACGTCAAGTGAGCCTTTAGGAAGCACTACTACAAACAAATCTAGTGGAGGTGACAGAATTCCAGTTGAGCTATTGAAAATCCTAAAAGATGATGCTGTGAAAGGTGCTGCATTCAATATGTCAGCAAATTTGGAAAACTCAGCAGTGGCTACACGGCTGGAAAAGTGTCACTTTACATTCCAAAGCCAAAGAATGTTCAAACTACCATGCAATTTAGCTCATTTCTTACGCAAGCAAGGTTATGCTCAAAATCCTTCAAGTTAGGCTTCAGAGTATGTGAACCGAGAACTTCCAGGTATTCAGGAGTTCCAGAAAAACATTTACTTCTGTTTCTTTGACTATGCTAAAGCTTTTGACTGTGTGGATCACAACAACTGCACAAAATTCTTAAAAAGATGGGAATACCAGTCCACCTTACCTGTCTCCGGAGCAATCTATGTGTAGGTCAAGAAACAACAGTCAGAACCATTACAGAACTCACTGGTTCAAAATTGGAAAAGGACTATGTCAAGGATGTATGCTGTCACCCTGCCTATTTTAACATATGCAGAGTACATCATGCAAGATGCTAGACTGGATAAAGCACAAGCTGGGATCGAGACTGTGGGAGAAATATCAACCACCTCAGATATGCAGATGTATAACTCTAATGGCAGAAAGTGAAGAGGAAATAAAGAGCCTCTTGAGGGTGAAAGAGAGCAGTGAAAAAGCGGGCTTAAAACTCAACATTAAGAGAACTAAAACCATGGCATCTGTTCCCATCACTTCATGGCAAATAAAATAGGAAAAAGTGGAAGCAGTGACAGATTTTATTTTCTTGGGCTCTAAAATCACTGCGGATGGTGACTACAGCCATGAAAACAAAAGATGTTTGCTCTTTGGAAGAAAAGTGAAAGTGAAAGTGTTAGTTGCTCAGTCTTGTCTGACTCTTTTGCAATCCCGTAGACTGTATAGCCCACCAGGCTTCTCTGTCCATGGGATTCCCCAAGCAAGAATACTGGAATGGGTTGCCATTTCCTTCTCCAGGAGATCTTCCCAACTCAGGCATCAAAGCCGGGCCTCCGGCATTGCAGGCAGATTCTTTACCATCTGAGCCATCAGGGAAGCCCAAAGGTATGACAAAACTAGACAGTGTATTAAAGAGTAGAGATATCACTTTGCCGACTAAGGTCCATATAATCAAAGCTATGGCTTTTCCAGTAGTCATGCACAGATCTGACAGTTGGACCATAAAGAAGGTTGAGCACTGAAGAATTGATGCTTCTGAACTGTGGTGCTGGAGAAGACTCTTGAAGTCCCTTGGACTGCAAGGAGATCAAATCAGTCCATCCTAAAGGAAATCAGTCCTGAATATTCACTGGAAGGACTGACACTGAAGCTCCAATACTTCAGCCACCTGACATGAAGAGATGACTCACTGGAAAAGACCCTGATGCTGGGAAAGACTGAAGGCAGGAGGAAAAAGGGGCGACAGAGGATGAGATGGCTGGATGGCATCATTGACTCAATGGACATGAATGTGAGCAAACTCTGGGAGATAGCAGAGGACAGAGGAGCCTGGTATGCTACAGTTCACAGGGTTTCTAAGAGTCAGCCACAACGTGGCAACTGAACAAGAGTCTTCTCAAGTTTCTCTCTTGAGCCCCGAAGTCCTAACCACTGCCCTGAACTCAAGTGCAACCTCAATTCTTTGCTCCTCTTGATCTGTTTTTCCTTTACTGTTCTAAATAGCTTTCCACAAACAAGGAACCAGTTTAATGGAAAGCACCCAACTAATGTTGACTGTTATATCGGAGCTCATAAAAGCCATCCCAGTGGCTCAGACGACATCACAAACCTATACGTTAAGTCAGCCTGCACTACAGACATTACCTCACTCTCAAGAAACCCAACATCAACAACAATTGTCCAATTCAGCTTTAGCTAGCCTACCTTGTCCTAGAAAATAGGACCTTCTAGTTTCATAAGAAAAGTCCCATCTTTCTAGCCAGTCATGCCCTGTTTCTGCAGTGCCCCTTTTAAGACCCCATAAAAGTCATTCTTACCCCAAATTCCCTGAGGAGGTGCTTGCTAGGCATTGTAGACCCCAGTCTACAGACTGTTTTCCCTTGAGTAAAAGGACATCAAACTTGTTACCAAGTTTTTTAGTTTTGCCATTTGATATGAGGATGATAGCAATGAAAACAAAGAGAAAAAGATCTGAAGGAAACACTAGAAGATCACTGTACAATTGTATAATTCCAAATGAATGTATATTCTCACCACTTAGATTTATTTTTTCCACCACAGGGATAACCATGTCATAAAATGAATCTCATATCACAGCTAACTTCAAAAAATTAACCATTTCTTTTTATCAAGTCTAGGACATTATATAAAATGCACCATGGGTTTTATATTTCACTGAGTAAAAACTGCTCCCACTAAACTGTGATATAAATCAATTTTAAGATATACCTTTTTCAGAACTTTACATTTTTTAAAAGTATGTCTTAGATTTGATGGACTAGGGTGTAAAATTTTTTACCTTCTAGAATACATTAACAACACATCTAGATTTAAGTATAAATGAACCAAAAACTCAATTAACATAAATTAGACCAGCTTTTAAAAAATAAAATGTATTGCCGCATTTTTTCCATCTAAACCTCTGTAACATATTCTCAGCACCAAATAAAAGTAAGTAGAAATACACTAGCTGCAAGCTTCCAAATTCATTGTTCACACAAATACAACTACCAACTCTCATTAATTGCAACAGGTGTTAAAAATCTTTGAGTTGGGAAAATTTTAGTATCTTAAAAGGCCTTGGCTATCCTGCTTACAAGAAAATTTACTTACAGTACAACAAAGACAAATCCAATATTCATATAATTAACAGAATAATATATATCTTAAGACTATGATAATATGCTTTCCAGTTACTAAGTTAAAAAAATCTTTTTACTTCAATCTAGAACGACATATTAACATCAGTCATTTTAATCAGAAGGTCTCTAAGCCCAAGTAATAAGAAATATGCAGAACTATATTCTCTATGTTAAGAAAGGTATACCTGTACATACAAGAACATTCCAAACACATTAATTTCAATGCAGAAGCAGCCCAATATCCAATGTAAACGGCTTCTAATGAAATGATACCTGTTCAGAAAATTAAAAGCTGTTAACATACTACAGTCACTGCTCAACTGCATTTTGATAAGTCACTGAGTTCACTCTCACTGCAAAACCTCACAGTTATTGCCTCAAGTAACAAATACTTACTTTTCAAATTTGAAAGACTTATTTCCAATAGAACCTGTCTTTATATATTTGAAGGCATTTTTTATTTTTGAAATTCACTGTGCAACATCTGGAGGTTTTCTACAGTTGTTCCCTCTCCTACCCCATTATGACATTCTATTTTCATTAAAAGAGAATTTTTCAGCTTAGCAATGAGACACATGCAGAGTTAATTAGAGCCTAGAAATACTATTAAATCCAGGAGACTAAAGTGCCTTTGAGAAAACTGGGAAAAGATTATTAAAAGTCTTTAACCAGTCAACTGAAAACATTCATGAAAAAACCATCTCAAAAAATTAGGAATCAATGTTTTAGGACTAGAATATCTTAAGGGCAGACGACTAACCAACCAAAATTAAAATGAGAAAAGCAGAGAAGGGAACACAAACTTAACTACCATCTTAATCCCCCTCTCCACAGCACTGATCAGGGGAAAGACACTCAAGATTGTTAACATGAAACTTAAATTTATGTTGCTTTTCCAAAAGTGTTGTCGATGTCCAACCTAACATCTAGAGTCAGTGTACTGCTTATCAGTCAAATTCTTTGATTTATTCACATGGTCTGTGCATTAATTTAGAGATACTGATACAGAGATAGAGATACTGATTACTGGAAAAGAATTAAACCGGGAAGACAGCAATGATTTTATCAAGAAGTGGGCACCAACGTTACTTGGGTTTGTATTCTATCTCAACACAGAAAGGAAAAAGAAAAAAGGCTTATCTAATACCTGGGCCCCATCCCTAGAGATTCTGAAATGTACAACTGCTTCAGAAAAACAACTGCTATCAAGGAAACACCATGTTGGAGTAGAAAGAACGTTAAGACTTAAAGTTGCAAATAATATGAATTTCCATTCTCACTATTAGGTACATAACCTCCAAAATGTTGGTCAACCCTGAGTTTCCTTTTGAGTATCCAAAATATTATACAGATGAAGCTTTAAAGAATCTTACATAAAAATTTTAAGTTATAAAAATACTATATAAAATATTATCATAAAAAACTTAATGGACTTCTCCAAAAACAAAGTTTGTCATTTTTCTTTTTCTCCCCATTCTGGTATCCCAGTGTTTCAATTTTATAAAATGTTGTAAATAACCCCATGGCCAACAGAAACTTCTACCAGATACTCCAGACCTAGTTATTTCTAAAGACTTTTTATAACTCCAGGCTGGGGACAACTCCATACAAACAATAGTGCCTAATTAATTTTTAAATGTCTTGGCTTCATTCTATATTTGAAAGTACTATAAATGTCTACTTTATTACATCCTTTTAGACATAAGTCTTTTATTAATCCTATTAGGTAACTAAAATTACCTCCATTTTACAGACGAGGCACAAATAAATTAATTTACCAGAATTTACTAAACTAAAGTAGTGGGTCAGGATTCAAATTTAGGCTATATGGCCTTTTTACAACTTCATCAGTTTTGGTACAAGAAACAATTTCACTTTAAGAGTATAAATACAGAAGCAAACTATGTTAGACAACTTTAGGTTAGAAGTACTAAAGATTAGTGTGGCTACCTATTTAGATTAGAGGAAGCACGCTCAAGACTGATCATATGCTTTATCTTCTGGAATTAATAAACTGCCATAAAAACTGTTATCAGAAATGAGCTTACACTTTACTCTTTACTTTCTTTACAGAACAGAAAAACAGCTCTGTCCAATATAACCTTCTACGATGACAAAAACAGTCTTTTATCTACGTTGTCCAAAACAGCAGCTACTAGCCACATATGGCCTAAAAATAGCACTTTAAATGTGGCCAGTGCAAAATATGAAACATATATTTCAATATAGTAGAGAAGGAACATACATTTATAAACTAAAATTTTCTGTTGTTATTTTACTTATAGCCTCAAGCTCTTAATTTGCATTGCCCAAAGAAATTACTTAAAATTCAAGCAGCCAAATATGCAAAATTAAAATACGCAGCAAGTACAAGCACATATCCATATAGTTATTGCAGATCAAGACAACATGAAAAAAAGCACACAGCCAAAATCCTTTAGGGGAGGGGGAGAAAAAAACAACAAATAAGACCAAATTTGTTAGAGCCAGCCAACAAAACTCCATGCGAAAAGTTATAATCATCACAACTTTATTTTCAGATCAAGCATCAAAAGGTATATGATCTTTTCAGCAAAATACAATGCCAAGCACTATTATGGATCAGGCATTTTACCTGAAGACTTATTTTTTGTTCTTGAACCCTCAATGATAGCAGTAGAAAACAAAAGCAGCTGAAATGTGAAATAATCCCTAGAAAAATCAAGAATTAAAAAAATTCACAACATTAGTAAGAAGCAATTACTCAAAGAATGAAAAACTGGGGCTCACAGGGTTTATTAATAAGTACTTTCAGATATAAAGTTATATCTAATGGACTTTGAAGACTTTAACATTCTAGATTATAGATCCATGAGCTATTACTGTACTCAAATACCATAAAGGGAATTAGAAATTATATTTAACAAAGGGAAATAGTCATTTTCAGTGTAAAATTAATATATCAATAAAAACATGGGAGTAACCTTCACTAAACTGTCTAAAACTCAAAATTCGTGGTCAGGGTCAACTTTTATCCTTTTTAGAAATTTATTTTTCTGGTTCAAGGAGCAATTGCTGGCTTCTTCTGCCTAGATGCCATTGACATAAATGTCAATGGTTTCTTTAAATATAATTGAGAAATGACTAAACACCTAGTTGCTTTTCATTTGCATTGTTAGAAACGTACTTTAAAATTAAGACTATTCTTCAAGAGACAGAATCTGCAACTCTTCTGATGACTTGGAAAAATGTATACTCTTGGGATTTTCTGGAAATTGACATTTGGCTCCTCGTCCAAGAAAACATAAGCAAAACAAAACAGAATCCAAACTATATACTCTAACAAGTGAAACAGACAAAAATAACACTAACTAAATACTTATAAATTCAGTTTTCTTGGGCATTTTTGTTTCTAAGAAAAAGCTCAGGATTAAGTATTCTATAAAACCAGATACCTAATAAGCTGTAAGAAATTTTACAAGTCATCTAAGAAATTTCCAGATTACCAAATTACTTCCCAATCTTCATATCAAATTAAAATGACTTTCCTTTACCTCTCCCTATCACAAATCACTGATTGCTAACTCTAAATAAATGATTACTAAAATGAGTTGTCCATATTAATACCCTGGTTTCTCTTCAGATCATATAAATGAGTTGTCCACATTAAAAGGGGGGAAAAAAACAGAAAAGAAAAAAACTGAATATATAAAAATAGAATAAAATACACTTTGAACTAAAGTTTCAAGTTCATTTTTGCTTTGAATCAATGCAAAGAGAAAAACATCAGTCCTAAAAAAAAAAAGCTGATTTAATGATTATATACTTTCAAATTATATTAATGTATTCAATTATAAAGTAGGCTTTAATGGCAGTAACAGAAGTCAAACAATCTGGGTAATATAATGTAGCAAATTTTAAAAACAGATGTTATAGACAGTTCTAGGTTCAAATCCCAACTCTGCAATGGATCTAGGAATAATGGGGATAACAATACCTACTTCACAGGGCAGTGGTAGGAATTAAATAAGATAAAATTCCAACGCTGCCACAGATCTAGGCACATAATGGGGATAACAATACCTACTCCATAGGGCAATGGCAAGAATTTAAAATGCACCTGTTAAATGTCTAGAACTGTACCTAGCAAGGAGCAGGTATGTTCTGAATACTAGCTATAGGACTACTGAGAAGAAGGGACTCTTCCTCTGAGCTTGTTATCTCCAACTGAAAGAAATGATGAAACCTCCTAGACGGGTCTCTTAGGAGTATTATGGAGATCCAATGAGGATGCAAACGGAAGACCTGAACTTTGGACAACACACAAAATTCTCTGAGCTTCATTTTCTTCAAATAAATTGTAAGTCTTAAGAGTTATATCTCACACACTCTTTAATATTGATAATTAAAAATCGAAGAGCTAATGTAAAAATGCTTAACTCTAAATGGTTGGTTAAATTAAACAAAATTCCATTTACTATCATATTGAAACTGAAAAAAGTCAACTCAAATGGCATATAACAGAACATATGTCAGAACTACTATCAGATTTATGAAGTAGGAGTGTATCTATCATCTGTTAGAATGAATTTGAGAATGAGTGTTACAGTGTGTATGTGTATGTACTGCTTTTATTAACTGAGGCTGGAGTGTCATGCTCCTTCCCTTCTGCTTCCTTCTGAGTCTATGAGGAGGAAGGAATTAGAAGGTGGAGTCTTAACCACTAGATTGCCAGGAAAGTTCCTTGTTTTTTTTTGTTTTCATTTGTTTTATTTTTCATTAGCCCAACATTTTTGATACGAACAAAAAGAGAGTCTCTGAGAAGGAGGTGGCCAATACTTTGCAATCTCTGTATTCAAGAAACAATAAATTCCATGAGGAAGGGAACCTTTAGATTCTGCTTACTCCAGCACGCAGCATGGTGTTTTGCACAGTTACTGCTTGCAAAATATTTTTTGAACAGCTAAGAAAACAGAAGATCTTAGAAGACTAAAGAAAGCACTAAAGAAAGCACCAAGCAACAAATGAACCATGGAGAGAGAAAACACCACAAAGTCAGAGGGCTGGAGTTTTGGTGACTTGGGCACTGGGTTTGCAGTCTGGTGACTCAGCTGAGCTCAGATTTTTTTTTTCCAAGTGTTTTGACTTTATCCAAGTGGTTCCTATCAGCCAATCAACCAGAAAGCACTAGTATATGCAGAGCTTGACAATAAATAATAAGTTGATTAAAATTATGGGTAAAGAGTTATAAGTACTATGTATACACAGGAGAGATATTTTCAATGTCCACTCCACCAAGATAATAAAGCAAAGTGTGAAGCTCACATGTACCTGGAGGAAAAAGGAAGGTGAGAACCAGTATTTCTCACAATAATAGTCATGCAATATTAACAACTCAGAGTTCTTTCTTGATCCCCTTATACTCTGCTACTAAATGACTGAATATTGCGACTAAATTACTTAAACACACACACACACACACACACAAAACACTGAGAAAAACCCTGGAGAAACTAAATCTAGATTTATCTGAAAATTCATGTAATGAAACCTCATGAAAATCAAGAAAGGGCAAATGTAAAATGCTTTCTTCAAAAATTGTTTTAAGGAAAGGGAAAACACACTGATTCTGAATGAGATTTATTTCTTTCTGTTCAAATTTCACCAATCCTTCAGTTGCCCAAGGCAACTTCAGTACCTGAGTGAATCCCATTAGAACAAGGGGAGAAGGCTGCTCTGACGGTTAAAGTATTACTCAAAGAAAGAAGCTACTGAGTTGGGCTGAGGATAGAACTCTCTCTGCACCCAAGAACAGGGAAACAGTTTTAAACAAAAAGGGCTAGTGTGCACCAAGCTTATGACCACAAGGTTCACAAGAGGAAAGTATCTTGCATTCTATCCTCTTCTATTTGAGAAACAAATAAGTGTGATCTGTCTGTGTGCTAACATTATATATACAACAGAGAAAATTCATAAACTAAGTACACACAACCATGTGAATGAAGGTGAACCAAGCTAAAAAACCAAAACAGACACTTACCATAAAATCAGAACCAACGAATGAATGGAAGCAACGGAGATGATGACTTTACAAGCAGAAATTCCTAGAAGGATTAATACTTCAGAGGAAGGGGAAAGGAAGGTCAATGCAGAAAACTAAGTCAATAATCTAGAATAAACATCATGTAAATAAAAAACAAAAACCATTAACAAAGACATAAGAAACAGGATAAATCCAGGAGCTCTTGTTTTGAAATTACAGGAATCACAGGAAGAGAAAAAGGAACAGAGAAAGAAAAAATAATCAAAGAAACACTAGAAGAAAATAATCCCCAAGCTGACTAAAGATCTGCATCTCTAGACTGAAAAGTCTTATAAAGTCTCAAATAGAGATGGGAGCAGAGTGAAAAAACACTTAGATGCATCCTGGGAACAAAAAGAGAAGTTTCAACCTTCAAAAAAAAAGAAATTAATCTGTAAGCTTCCAAATGGAAAGAACAGGCAAATTAAGATAAAAGAAAAATGAGACCCAGCAAGACCTCACATCTGTAATACTGGGAATAAGAGAATACTATAATTTTACAACTTACAGGGGAAAAAAACTAAAATATCCTATATTTGCAAAGATAGTAATCATATGTGAAAGCAAACAAGAAACACCTGGGAACCCAACAGCTCATTAAGTATATCATCCATGAAAGACTAGAGAAATTATCCACGAAGATGCTTTTAATGAAAAAGAAAATTAAAATAAGAAAACCCTCAATATACAAATTGAAGAAAGTAAGGAAAACCACTAGGCCATGCAGGTATGACCTAAACCTAATTCCTTATGATTATACAGTGAAGGTGACAAGTAGACTCAAGGGATAAAGTCTGAGTGCCTGAAGAACTATGGATGAAAGTTCATAATACTGTACAGCAGGCAGTGACCAAAACTATCCTTAAGAAAGAGAAATACAGGAAGGCAAAGCGGCTGTCTGAGGAAGCTTTACAAATAGTTGAGAAGAGAATATGAGAGAAAGGGAATGGAGAAACGGGAAGATATACCAAACTGAATGCAGTTTTAGACAACAGTAAAGAGAGATAAGAAAGTCTTAAGTGAACAACACAAAGAAATAAGAGAAAAATAATAGAATTGGAAAGACTAAAGAAAACTGGAGATACCAAGGGAACATTTCATGCAAAGATGGGCACAATGAAGGACAGAAATGGCAAGGACCTAACAAAAGCAGAAGATATTAAGAAGAGGTAGAAAGAATACACAGAACAACTATACAAAAAAGTTAGGATTTCTATAGTTTCAGTCCAGTTCAGTTCAGTCACTCAGTTGTGTCCAACTCTTTGCGACCCGATGAATTGCAGCACGCCAGGCCTCCCTGTCCATCACCATCTTCCAGAGTTCACTCAAACTCATGTCCACCGAGTGAGTGATGCCATCCAGCCATCTCATCCTCTGTCGACCCCTTCTCCTCCTGCCCCCAATCCCTCCCAGCATCAGGGTCTTTTCCAATGAGTCAACTCTTTGCATGAGGTGGCCAAAGGACTGGAGTTTCAGCTTTAGCATCATTCCTTCCAAAGAAATCCCAGGGCTGATCTCCTTCAGAATGGACTGGCTGGATCTCCTTGCAGTCCAAGGGACCTCAAGAGTCTTCTCCAACACCAGAGTTCAAAAGCATCAATTCTTTGGCGCTCAGCCTTCTTCACAGTCTAACTCTCACATCCATACATGACCACTGGAAAAACCATAGCCTTGACTAGACGGACCTTTGTTGGCAAAGCAATGTCTGTGCTTTTGAATATGCTATCTAGGTTGGTCATAACTTTCCTTCCAAGGAGTAAGTGTCTTTTAATTTCATGGCTGCAGTCACCATCTGCAGTGATTTTGGAGCCCAAAAAAATAAAGTGTGACACTGTTTCCCCATTTTTTCCCGTGAAGTGATGGAACCAGATGCCATGATCTTCGTTTTCTGAATGTTGAGCTTTAAGCCAACTTTTTCACTCTCCTCTTTCACTTTCATCAAGAGGCTTTTGAGTTCCTCTTCACTTTCTGCCACAAGGGTGGTGTCATCTGCATATCTGAGGTTATTGAGATTTCTCCTGGCAATCTTGATTCCAGCTTGTGCTTCTTTCAGTCCAGCATTTCTCATGATGTACTCTGCATATAAGTTAAATAAGCAGGGTGACAATATATAGCCTTGACGTACTCCTTTTCCTATTTGGAACCATTTTACCCACGCCCAGATAATCACAATGGGGTGACTCACCTGGAGTCAGCTATCCTGGAGAGTGAAGTCGAGTGGGCCTTAGGGAGCATTATTACAAACAAAGCTAGTGGAAGTGATGGAATTCCAGCTGAGCTAATTCAAATCCTAAAAGTTTATGCTGTTAAAGTGCTGCACTCAATATGCCAGCAAAGTTGGAAAACCCAACAGTGGCCACAGGACTGGAAAAGATCAGTTCTGATTCCAATCCCAAAGAAAGGCAATGCCAAAGAATGTTCCAACTACCATACAATAAAGCTCATTTCACATGCTAGCAAGGTTATGTTCAAAATCCTTAAGCTAGGTTTCAGCATTATGTGAACCAAGAACTTCCAGATGTACAAGTTAGATTTACAAAATGCAGAGGAACCAGAGGTCAAATTGTCAACATCTGCTGTATACAGAAAAAGCAAGGGAATGCCAAAAAAACATCAACCTCTGCTTCACTGACTATATTAAAGCCTTTGACTGTGTGGATCACAACAAACTGTGGATAATTCTTCAAGAGATGGGAATACTAGGCCACATTTTTACCTGCCTTCTGAGAAACTTGTATGCAGGTCAGGAAGCATCAGTTAGAATCAGACATGGAACAACGGACTGGTTCAAAATTAGGAAAGGAGTACATCAAGGCTGTATACTATCACCTTGCATATTTAATTTACATGTAGAGTATATCATGAGCAATCCTGGGCTGGATGAAGTACAAACTGGAATCAAGATTACCAGGAAAAACATTAATAACAGATGATATCACTCTAATGGCAGAAAGTGAGGAGGAACTAAAGAGCCTCTTGATAAAGGTGAAAGAGGAGAGAGGAAAAGCTAGCTTAAAACACAACATTCAAAAAAAGAAGATCATAGCATCCAGTCTCATCACTTCATGGCATGTAGGGGGGGAAAAGTGGAAACAGTGACAGATTTTATTTTCTAGGGCTCCAAAATCACTGTTGAGGGTGTACTTCAGCCATGAAATTAAAAGATGCATACTCTTTGGAAGAAAAACTATGATAAACCTAGACAGCATATTACAAAGCAGAGACATTACTTTGCCAGCAAAAGGTACATATAGTCAAAGCTATGGTTTTTCCAGTAGTCATGTAGAGGTGTGAGAGTTGGACCATAAGGAATACTGAGCACCAAAGAATTGATGCTTTCAAACTGCGGTGTTGGAGAAGACTCTTGAGAGACCCTTGGACAGCAAGAAGTTCAAATCAGTCAATACTAAAAGAAATCAACCTTGAATATTCATTGGAAAGACAGACATTGAACCTTTAATACTATGGCCACCTAATGCGAAGAGCCACCTCACTGGAAAAGATCCTGATTCTGGGAAAGATTGAGCGCAGGAGGAGAAGGGGGCTACAGAGGATGAGATAATTGGATGGCATCACTGACTCAATGGACATGAATTTAAGCAAATCCTGGAAACACTGAAGGACAGAGAAGCCTGGTGTGCTATAGTTCGTGGGGTCACAAAGAGTTGGACATGACTGACCTAACAATAAAAACAAGGTAAAAATCTAAGACCCTGCATGGTTTCTGGTAAGCCTAAGTTAAATAACATTAGAGAAAGTAGAATAGAGAGAAGTACGCTGTATAACATAAAAGGATTCAACGGAAAAGGAAAATAAGCCATAACATTTGTGTAAACAACATATTATGAAATACATAAAGCCAGAAAAAGATTGCTGCAAGGAAACTATCACCAAAAGGAACTTATAACAGTATAAGAAAAAAATTAATGAAACTATGGCCACAGAGGGGACACTACTAAACTCTTTCCAAATTTGACAGACTAAGTAAACCAAACACAGGCAAGAATACAGAGTATTTCAATAATACAACCAAACTCAGTTTACTGGAAGTATATGCATACATATGTTTTAAAAAGAATAATATAAGTAAATTTTTTACTCTACAGAGAACATATATGCTTCTCTTATATTCATGATTTATAGAGATCAATGATGTATATGGTCATATAGTTATTAAAAAGCAGTTATTATGGGCAGTATTCTCTAATAACAAGATCAGAATGACTTCCCATCACACATACTCCTCCTGCCATAAAAAAATTTATCTTCAAACTGAATAAGCATTTTCTTCTCAGATACATATTAAAACCTCAGATACAACTGAAGCCTCTTGTAGGAAAAATATTTCTATTTCTAAAATACTTCTATTAAAATTAAAAAACTGAAAAGAAAGTAGCTTTATCCAGTCCATAGTACTTGTTATTAGCTTTATTTACAGCTCTAAACAAGCTTTTTTGAAAATACAAACTAAATATAAGCTCTTTCAAGTAGCCTAAGGTTCAAAAGTACAAAAATATACATTAGAATGAAAAGGCCAATATAACAAAAAATAAGAATTATATTTGTAAGAAAATATTAAATGCAATGCAATGCTGTGGCAATTAATAAGGAAATTCAGAAGAAAAAATTTGCTAACAAAATAAAAATTCCCATAATTGACTAAGGACGTCAAAGAACAGGAATATACTAATAATCAGGGAAGTTATAAGGACTGTCAAAGATTTTAAAAGGGGGGGGGCTACATGGTTTTGCAGTCAAAAATAATAGTCCTTCCAGGGTTTTTCAAATTATTCCAGAGCAAAGATGGAAAGCTTTCCCACTCATTTTATTAGCATAATCTTTAGTTAGCACAAACTTGGTAACATTGCTTTACAAGAATTATCTATGATCAAACAGTTAAATCCAGTTAATATTAGAAATGAACACAATTCAATCAAAACATTATAATATCTACCAATGTAATTTATCAACAAATAAAGGAACAAAGCATTTAAGAAAATTAGGCTGTTTTTTGCCTTAAGTAAAAGAGAATGAAATGAGAATGACATATATACAATGAAGATGATGAACCATAACTCTTTGCCAGCATCTGTGAAACAATGAAACACTAAAGACATGTAAGACAGGCATGTCCACTGGGACCGTTATTACCAACATCATTTTTAAGCTTCAAACTAATGCAGGAATACAAAGAAACAACAAATGTGCATAAATGCTTGAAAATATTATCTTCATTTGCAGATGTCATAAATCTAGAAAACTCAAAGACTTGCCTAAAACCTAGCTTCTCCTTATAACCAGCAAAACCAATTCGATATTCAAATAGTAAGCAAATCTCACCCATAATGGTAGCAAAACTATAAAATAGTAGGCACAAGTTTAACAATGAAGTATAGGTTCTCAGTGAATCAAATGTAGAGACAAAGCATGTTCCTTAATAGGTAAACTGATATCTTAAAAAAAACAGCACTGAGGAAGGCAGTGAACTTTTCCTTAGTAAGATTTATAAAGTATAAAACATGTAGAGTCCAGTTCAGTCTTATGTTAATGAATAATGAATAATGATGAATAATAGGTTATTCTATAGTCACTCATCTGTATTCTGCATATAATAAATATAAAATGTCTGAAACTAGAAAGTAAGACTTACAATAGGAGTCCTTCACTATGAGAATGTCACAATATGAACCCTAACAAAATTAACTCATGTTTTCCCTAAGAAGAGAAAATTATAAAGTTTTTTGTTGCTGGGGCTTACAATAGTAGCTCTCATCCACCTAAAAACTCCTTTCATCCACTACTGTAATGATAACAATAAACTAAGATTAGGTATTTCAAATTATATATGTGCCATTATACATTTTAGTGTGTCTTGGGGATACTTAAAATCAGAGAACACATATGGACCATTAAAAATTTTTGGAAAAATATTATTTTAAATAACCACAAATGAGAATGTTAAAAATCTTAAAAAAAATTTTTTTAAAGAAATGTATGCCTCTTACAATTAATATCCAGGTTAAACTTCTACTTTTCTTTATTAATTTACTGATTGATTGTGGAACCAGAAATATTTATTTTATACATTGAGTTATAATCTAATACCATGCTACAGGGCTTCCCTGGTGGATCAGTCAATGAAGACCACCTGCAATGCAGGAAACCTAAGTTCAATCCCTGGGTCGGGAAGATCCCCTGGAGAAGGAAATGGCAACCCACTCCAGGATTACTGCCTGGAAAAATCCATCGATGCAGGAGCCTGGAGGGCTACAGTCCAAGCAGTCACAAGAGGCAGACACGACTTAATGACTAAACCACCATCTCCATGCTGTATTAATTCTGTTGCTCAAATTGTTTACTGGGAGCTCATTCAGGTTTGCTCCTCCTGTTTCCATCTTCTCTGATTTTTGAGCGCTTCCTTGCATTCAAATAATACAGTATCTCCAGGTTTTTCTTTCACTGCTCCAGTCCTGGAATCAGCCATTTCTCCAAGGAATCCTGTTTTCTTTTTACATGAGAATGGTATTTAGAAACCAAAATTTGGGTACTGGGTGTCAAAGATTTTTCAGTTGTAAAAAGATCTCTGACACCAAAAAGCATTACAAGGAAAGGTCTAAGAACTGAATACCAAGAAGTACAGTTTAAAGAGATTAAGATAAAAAGAATCCCAGTAACAATAACCTATGAGGTACTGAGAGGTCAAGAAGCCTGGAGATCCCAAAGTCTATCTAGCAAAAAATGGAAGAAATCAAGCAAATCACAAATATCATAAATATTTAGATACCAAAGGAGTGAGACTATCTAGAATATTTTTATTTTTTTTATTGTTTTTTTTTTATCTTAAAATATTCAATGACCTTAATCCCTTATTTTGGGAAAATCCTAAAAAAAAAAATTCACAATTTTCACATTTTGCAAAGATCAACAACATTGAGAGCAGCTAGGTACTTTTACAGCCTTTTTACTCCAATTTGAGTCCTCCAGTGCCAATCCTCAAGTCACCTGTGGCTCCTCCTTTTCAATTTCTAGCAATTCATTCTTTCTTCATCTCTTTCTCTACCTAACAATCATCTGACCATTTCCTACATGAAATACCATACCGTTCTTCCAACTAGTCTTTAAAGAAATTATTTTCCTTACAAATTATTTTTGCATATGAATACAAATAATTACACGTAATTTATTTTAAAACTTCATTATTCAGCCCTAATTTATCTTTTCACCTACAATTCTCTTATCATTCTGTTGCCCCAAACTATACCTACCTAGTTGTTATTTACAAGTACATCCTCCATTTGTCTCCAAATCTTATTAACAGACTAATTTATATACATATACAATAATTTTCAAAGGGCAAAACTGTTGATAGACATGAGATGATTCGTATCTTTGCTCCAATATAGAAGAAACATAAAAATGAGACAAATTTAGAAAGGTATTGTATGAATTTGCATTAAAATGTGTTTAAAATGAGTCTGCCTATACTACATTCTAACCAAAGTAAGAACTGTGACCAGAGGAAACACTTTCCCTCTGAGGACAGCTCTGCAGGTTTACTCGGTTCTCTTGCACTCCAAGAAAAGTCTTTTCATTGTCTCTGTTCTGTTTCTTCAGATTTCTTATGATTCAGGAAAGCTGACCTTGAATGTTGGATTAATTTTTAAAAAATCAATGTTATAAAAGTGATATGATAGAACACAAAAAAGGCAAGACAATGATTTATAAAATCATGAAACAAAATAAGAATCTATAAATTAAAAAAAGATGTAATTTTCCTTCTCAAATTTTACTGAAGAAATCAGAAACAGAAATCTGAAACCTACTTTATGCTTTAGAGATCTACAGAACTTCCTTCTCACTGAAGTATGTATTTTAATTTCAACTTCTATTCTACCTATCTTCTTTTATAATAGGCCATAAGAAAAAAAGGTAACAGAAACACATATCCATTTACAGTTAGTTTTTTACAATATTTTATTTCTGTACTGAATATCAAAGGATTTATGCTTCTTCAAAGAGCAAGCAAACCGCCTATCATCAATTTTAGACCTCAGATTTCAGCTGTGCTGGCCACCATATTCCTTACAGAAAGCAGAAAAAGTATTTCTTTCCTTGAATTGCAGTTGTAAATTTATCACATCAGGTGAGAACATGTAGTACTCTAATTATCCCCTTGCTTCTCCATATATTATAGGAACTATTATTGCTATGCAAGACTTTTAGACATCTAATTTGGAATTAAGTTACTAAGAGCTTTTAAAACAGCAAAAGAAATTTAGACTTGTCAGCACATTAAATACGGTCTCCACTATATCTTTACCTCTTAAAGTCAAAGGTAATATTTATAACAACAGGTCTTGTTTACTTAACACTCACTACAAAACCCACAAAGATGTATGATTTTCACATTAACTCTGTGAAGACAGGTGCTACTTCCAGTCCTAAGTTTATAGGAGAGAAAATCAAAACCAAGATTTCACACTGGAATTAAGTAATAAAACAGAGATCTGAACTCAGCAAGCTGAACTTAAAGATCACAGTTTGTACTAAGTATCGTTGTTCCTTATAACACTTTAATTGCAAACTGGTACTGCTTCTGAGCAGCTAAATGCTAAAAGAAGGGCAATAAAACTGAATTTAGTGCCACATAAAATACGTATACAATTTTGGTAACTGGATAAGACTGTTTCTTGTATGACCACTTCTGATCCATCTCTTATTTATAAAGTAAACACATGCTAAATTTTAAAATTGCTACACAAAACAAGAAGCATTTTCAAATTCTTTTCCCATTTAGGCTGTTACATAAGATTGAGCAGAGGAACTCTTCATTTGCCAGGATGTCTCCTCAGTTTCAAGAAAAAGAAGGAGGGCTCTAAATCACAAAAGATTACAACAAGAGAAGGAGACGGCACTAACTTATACCTGCGTAACAAACCTTGTTTATCATGATTTTCCTGGTAATCCTCCACAACTGGCCTCCCCATCCTCACTTTCTTCTTTGTCTGC
Source organism: Aepyceros melampus (assembly GCA_006408695.1). NCBI lineage: Eukaryota > Metazoa > Chordata > Mammalia > Artiodactyla > Bovidae > Aepyceros > Aepyceros melampus. Next base: position 78,032 of record SJXQ01000482.1, on the reverse strand, counting down.
AGCTGAAGATGTTATTAAGCCCACATTATAAGCCACCCTGGAGATCCCATTTTCTCAGGAATACCGCCTATGAACCCAGGAGGTATACATGTTAATAAACTTTCATTTTCCTCTTATTAATCTGTCTTTTATTACAGAGGTCTCAGCCAAGAACTCAAGGGTACGGGGATCCTTTTTTCCTTCCCCTACAGGCCTTTGCCTTAGAATTCCCACAGCCTGCGAGGGGAGAGTACATCACCAATCTGCTGCCTCTATATAACCTGAACCAGTCCATCACAGCTCTTCCTTTTCACTCACACTTGACCACTGTCCACATTTTAAAAATTCAAGAATCATACATGTTTATAAAGAAGCTGTTTTTGCTTCTTGTTGTGAATTTCTATAGATACCCATATATGGTTAACAATTTAAAACTTTTCAGGCCTACCTACCTTACAGTAGGTAGCTCTTCTTAAAAGTGGCTGAAACTTCACTTTTTCTATTAAGTTTACTAATGTCTAAACTGGCATACTGTCAAATATTTAAAACCTGAATTCTTGGATCAAGGTATCCCCAAACAGAAGGTTATATACTGCTCTCTAAGCCACCAAATAAATGATCTATTAGAACACTTTAATGACCAGGCACAGCTCAACCAGGAAATTAAAAACTGCCAAATATCAACACATAAGACTAAATCCAAATATACTGCACAAAAAATAAACAGAATACTAAGATTATGTGCAAAATATTATATGGTAAAAAGAAATACACTTGTCTTTTAAAATTCAAGGCAAGAGTCAACATTTAAGGATATTCATTTTAAAAACACTTATAATAAACATAATAATTTGGAGGAGAATAAGATAATAAAGTATGAGAAACAAGCCCAATCAGTTTTATCTCAAATTTTGAACCTGTCTTTTGTTTCTTAAGTAACTAAATTTCAATTAGATTATGCAAAGTAGCCAATTCAATTTCCTAATGCAAAAAGGTTTATATATAATCAACAGGTACATATACTATTCAAAGAAAATGCTGAAAGCTATTTTTATTTATTCACTGGAAAATGGGGGAAAGTGCTCAACTACTACTCTAAGAGTGGGGCTGAAGCACTACCTTATCAAGAGAGACATTCCTAAATCACTTTGCAAAAAAGCTACTCAAAATAACATGTTCATTTCAATATTAAATTGTACTCCTACAAGTTTCTATGATCTGAGGAGAAATCTCAGATTACTGACAAAGTGTTACTACACTGACTTAAACTTTTGGTTGATCCTATGCTGTAGGAGCCATCTGTTTTATTTACTGGTATATCCCCAGTTTCTAACACTAAATGCCTCATAGGTGACAGGTACTCAAAACACATTTGCTAGTCAATGAGTCAGTCTTTCAATTTCACTCTTTACTGGTACTCTTCTTCTCATTCTATTTCAAACCAAATTTTACATTTGAAAAATCTAAAATTTCTCCACGGATTTTGAAGTTTCTCTTTTTATCAATAAAATTTTGAAAAAGGCTCTCATTTTTCCTTTATTTCACTCTGTTCATCTAAAGTCACAAATGAACTACTTTTTTTTTTCCCCAGGTCTACTTCAAAATGTACTAAGACTACACTGAAAATTTCTCCTATGATTTTGAATATCTGGATCTCCTATGATTTTGAATACGTGGTCAGGTAAGAATGGCATGGCCAAAGTACCAGACCTAATCAGGGTATCAGTTAGCTCAGGGCACAGAGACAGTCCCTCCTGGCCTTTTAACTTCACCTGAAACATGAAATTCATAATACATTTTATAAAATGTAACTCTAATGATGATTTAAAGTATCATTTTAAAGCACTGGACTTACCATTATAGGTTATTCTTGGCTTTGTTAAACACATCACAAGATGTAAATCCATCTCATCTGAGGGTACAAATTTTGAGCATACAGGGCACTTAAATCCTAAAAAATAAAAGAAATCCATGTTACTTAACAATTTTAAATATCCAGCACCTTGCTCTTTAAAAAAGCAAGGAAGAAAAAGGATTTCGAACTTCAGTATTACACGTACATTAATACACTACCTATGCACAACTTAAGTTGGGAAAAGAGTTTGTGACTATAGTGTCTGACTTGAATCAGTTTATGAACACCATCCAATTTCAGTGAAGAAAATCTGACTCACTACAAAACTCTCATATCCTCTTCTAATGTATGGGTCCAATCATTTTCATTTATTTTTTCATTAATCTGAACTTATGATTTTGTTACAATAGCTATGTATTCTGACCATCTTTCCTGACAGTACCGTTCCCAGGTTGGTACAATTTGAGTTGCAAGGTTTCATAGCTAGATAGTACCTTACAAACTATTCTATTCCACTGACCTTTTAAAACTTTTATCTGATGAAGAAAGTGAAGCCTTCCATGGAACAGCAAAATCAGGTCTAGAATCTAAGACTCCTGACTCCTACTATATTGGACTTATTGCCATACCACAAGTCACAAGGCAAACAGAAAATAGCACCAAATGGCAGATTTCTTAGTCAATTTTGACACAAATATTAGTTTCCTACAATATTCAATTTGCACTAAGTAGTTGCCAGCAGTACTCTATTAAAACTAAACTGGTAGACTGAAGGAGGGAATATGTTATGAATTCAGCTCTATCCTGCTCCCTCATTTACCAAGGGTAACTGTTCATCTATGAGTCCTTGCTGTTTCCCTGTAGACCTACGTACTGCTCTCTCTTCCAACAACCCCAACCTGCATAAGCAGTGAACTGATAAAGTCCATTTATAGTCGATGAGGAACAACTAATCAAAAATGGCACAAAAAGATGGGCTGAGCCAATTTGTTTTTCTTGAAAATCAGACTAAGCAGCAGCAAAAAGGGCATGTGAAGTTAAGAGACTGCGGTGGGGTATCTATTCTGAGTCATGTGTAGGCTGAACTCACAGGAGAAAAACGATCAGCAAGCACAGGAAAACAGCTCACATGGAGATCTTAGAGCAGATCTGCAGAGAGGAGCAAAGTGCTGTGAGAAACAACAAGTAAGGGTGGTGGGAAAGAAAAAAAAAAGTCCCTAAAAGCTGACCCAGATTGTGGCAGCTTTCTACTTCTAGCATGTGTGTGCTCTTATAGACACTCTTCTCCTTTCGTCTTGACATGAAACCCACTGCAACTCAAGACAGAGTAGAGTCATACCTCATGCAGAGCTCTGTTGAATAGGAAACGGTTTTGGCATGCATACTTAATCCACGTATTCAACTTCCTAAATGAAATATGTGTTCCTAAGCAGTTTTTCACATTGTATTAAATACATTTCAAAAGAAAGGAATAAAGGTATATTTAATTCCCACTTCTTAAAAACCAAAGAAGCAAAAGACAATCAATCTAAAATTAAACTACAAAAACAGCTACAACCCTCAAACAATTCTGACACAAATACTAGCTGCTGCATCAATGTGGCAAAACATGCATCAAACTGGGAGAAGAGAAAGAGACTCTCAAGCAGCATTCCTATTTCCAGGACCATTAGCAATCTTTTTCTTAGAATTGCAAAAACATCCCTTCCCTTGAAATTAAACAGGACATTAAAAAAATTTTTAATTACTTAATTTTCTAACTACTGATCAAAGTCACATGCATACTGGCACATGAACTCTAAATTATCAAACAAAAGTGCACAACCATGAACCTCTGAGAGCCATCCAACTGCCCACAAAGTAGAGCCTAAGGGAAAAAACTCTGTACACAGAACCACCATATTTCTAGTTAAATACAATAAATTGATGTGTTTCTTTCTCCTTCACCTAAAACCCACTAATTGAGAATAAATATAAAATAAGGTAAGGAACTTGAAAGGAGACAGCAGATGAACAGATGGGCGGAATTGACAGGACTGAGAAAACAGACATACTAAGTGTTTGCAGAAGTAAGCCAATTCTCACTACATAATTCTCGAAAAACTCAAGAACCTATACCTCCACTAACTTTGCATGCCAGTGATGACGTCAACCATGAGGTTAAAATAATGGACCAATAAACAGAATAAAAGAAATTCCCAAGTCTCCCACCCATGTCATGTAGCCAAGCAACCTCAGCATTGCAATAAGAGCAGAAGAGTAATAGTTCACTACAGGGAAAAAAGACCCAAAACAGATTGGCTTGAGGACACCAGGCACAGCAAGGAGAAGGAAAGAAAACAAGGGAATGAATAAATAAATATCTATGTACAGAAAAGGGCCCTTTCTACAAACCTCCTTTTCTCTATCTCTACCAAAAAAATTGGTAGCTTCTTCTCTTAAATCAGAAATTCCACAGAATGAAACATCAAGATCCTTGTCTGTTGATAAGGTCAAGTCTTACATATAAAGCTTCCAAACAGCTTTTCAGGTTTTCTTCTCATAAACATAACACAATACAAAAAAAAAAAAAAAAAAAATTGCAGTTAAAACACAGCAGAAACAATTTGAAAAGGCTAATGAAATATTTATAACCATTATCACAAAAGGACAATATCCTTAATATACAAAGAACTCTTTAAAAATGAGGAAAACCAAACACCTGTTAGAAAAATGGGCAAAAATGTTAAACAGACAATTCACCAAAACGAAAGATAAGCAACCAACCCTTAAACGAAAAACTGAGCAGTGTCAGAATGTAAGAAGCACTTTCCTCTCAGGAAGTTCTGTTTATTTCTTTATTTTCATTTTAGTGGACTCAGGAGAGAAGAGAGAAATGTGTTTGATTCACTGTTTTTTAATTAAAAATCCAGGTGGTTCTTTGTACATACTGTTTTCTCTCCTTGGGCTTTATATCTCTACGCTGGTATCATTACTCATCCAGACAGGCAAGAACACAAAAGACTGGCACTCATTCTTGGAGAGGCTGTGGAGAAACAGGTACCTTAACACATGGCTAGTACGAGTACTGAACTGTACAACCTCCACAGAGGGCAATTTCAGAATATCTAACTAGATTACATGTGTACTCTACTAATCCTGCAATCCCATTTCTAGGATCTCTCCCTGAGGGTACACCAGCCAAAATACCAAAAAACACATGCAGGGACAAAAGACCACGGGGAGATGGCAAAGCAGAATGCACTCGGGGAATCTACCTCCCCACCTAGACAAAAACTGGATGGGTGGAATTTGTTTGAAGGAACTATTCTGGAAGTCTGCAATCTACTCAAGGCTTGCGACTTCCAGGGGAAGGAAGGCTTGGACAATACACTGTGGTTAATTTCAACTCTTAGCACAGAGGCAGTTACCCTTCCCCTCCATTCCCTGCCATTTCTACATGGCAGGCAGTGGTGTACTTGTTCCTCACAAAATCTGATTTTCAGAGTTACCACATTAGATTTAAATGTTCAGTTTTCAGGAAGAAAAAAAAAGTTATACAGATGAACAGGGCCATTCAAAGGGGGGGTAAAAAACAATCAGTAGAAACTGTCCCTGAAAAAGACCTGATGGCAGATATACTAGGAAAAAAACCTTTAAAATGCCTGTCTTAGAGATGCTCAATAAAGAAAGGTGTGCAGAAAGTTAAGAAAATGACAAATGAGCGATGTATCAATAGAGAACAAATAAAAACCAAAAAAAGATTCTGGAGTTGAAAAGTATAATGTCTGTATTAGCAGCTCAGTCATGTCTAACTCTTTGAGATCCCACAGACGGTATGTAGCCCACTAGGCTCCTCTGTCCATGGGATTCTCCAGGCAAGAATACTGCAGTGAGTTGCCGTTTACTCCTCCAGGGGACCTTCCCGACTCAGGTCTTCCACATCGCAGGCAGATTCTTTACCATCTAAGCCACCAGGACTGAAAAGTATAATAACTGAAATGAAAAACTCACTAGAGGGATTAAAGGCAGATTTGGACAAGAAGATGAAAGAAAATAGTGAGTGTGAGGATAGTACAATGAAGTTATCATGTCTTTAGGAGCAGAAAGTAAAACAGACTGAAAAAAGTGAACAGGGTCTGAGACCTGTGAGATAACAAGCAAACCCAAATATACATTTGGGAATCCCAGGAGGAGGAGAGAGAAGGGAGTAGTGAAAATATTTGAATAATGGCTGAAATCCTCCCAAATTTGATGAAAGACATGAATATAAACATGTGAGACACTCAACAGCCTCCCTTATGTAAGATGAGGCCAACTAGGTCATATTATAATCAAATTTTCATAAGACAAATTATTGAAAGCAGGGATCCTCAATATGATTATAAGCAGATTACTCATGATAAACTTGGATTCCAGAAAGCAGCTGGCAGGTAGAGAAAAAGGAAAAAAACCATCAACTAAGAATCTTATATTCAGGGACTTCTCAGGTGGTCCAGTGGCTAAGACTCCACACTCCCCATGAGTGTTCGATCCCTAGTTAGGGAACTGGATCCCACATGCTGCAACTAAGACCCACCTCAGCCAAAAAAAATCTTATATCCAGCAACACTTCTTCAAAAGTGAGGGAGAAATGAAATTCCCAAATAAACAAAAGCTGAAGGAGTTTGTTATCACTGACATGCCCTACCAGATATGCTCAATGGAGTCCTGCAAGCGGAAATGAAAGGATACTGGACAGTAACTCAAAGATATGGAGAAATTAAGACCTCAGTAAACATCTTTAGATCAAGGGAAACTGTTATCAAGGTGCTCTACTGGAGGAACTGCTCCTGAAAATCTTCAACTATAACTGGACCTGACTTAGATAACAAGACTGTTGTTCGGTCGTGTCCAACTCTTTGGAACCCCATGGACTGCAGCACACCAGGCTTCCCTGTCCACCACCAACTCCCGGAGCTGGCTCAAACTCATGTCCACTGAGTTGATGATGCCATCCAACTATCTCATCCTCTATTGTCCCCTTCTCCTCCTGCCTTCAATCTTCCTAGCATCAGGGTCTTTTCTAATGGATTGGCTCTTCACATCAGGTAACCCAAAGTATTGGAGCTTCAGCTTCAACATCAGTCCTTCCAGTGAATATTCAGGACCGATTTCCTTTAGGATGGACTGGCTTGATCTCCTTGCAGTCCAAAGGACTCTCAAGAGTCTTCTCCAACACCACAGTTCAAAAGCATCAATTCTTCAGTACCCAGCTTTCTTTCTAGTCCAACTCTGACATCTCTAGATGACTACTGGAAAAACCATAGCTTTGACTAGGTGGACCTTTGCCAGCAAAGTAATGTCTCCACTTTTTAATATGCTGTCTAGGTTTGTCATAGCTTTTCTTCTAAGTAGCAAGCACCTTTTAATTTCACGGCTGCAGTCACCATCTGCAGTCACTTTGGAGCCCAAGAAAACAGAAGTCTGCCACTGTTTCCATTGTTTCCCTATCTGCTATGAAGTGATGGGACCAGATGCGATGATTTTAGTTTTCTGAATGCTGAGTTTTAAGTGGACTATGGTATACAGTCTCCAAGAATAATTGCTATCAATTTCATGCATCCTGTTCCTCACATTGAGTCCAATTCTCCTCCCCGTGAGTATGAGTCAGCCTTAATAACTTGATCAATGGAATACATAACTGATGCTCTGGGATTTCTGAGATAAACCTTAGAAGTCTAGCAGATTCCATTTGGGCCTTTTAAAATGTTCACTCTGGGGACACTGCTTTTCAGAACCCAGCTGACATGCTCTGGAAGCTCCAGGCACACAGAGGGGTCGTGGTAGGTACTCCAGCTGACAGCCCAAGCTGAGCTCAGAGTTAACAACCAGTATCAATCGACAGGCATACTAAGTGAGTTTCCTTAGATGTTGAGTTACTTGGACTTTCAGACGACTCCAATCTCAATATCCAACTGCAACTGCTTGAGGGACTCCAAACAGGAAGCCCATCTACTGCTCCTAGCTTACTCATGCTAGAACCTAAAGAGATTACATTTGTTTTAATTAAAACACACACAGCAATTACTGTGACACTCTGAAATAGCCTAATATTGGAAACACATAAAAGATTTGGTAAATAAACAATTATGCATTTACACATCTATGCAATGGAACTGCTAAGCAAACAATTTTAAAAAATGGGAACAGCCTCTATAAACTGATACGAAGAGATGCCCAAGCTAAATCAAATGGGAAAAAAAATGTGGAAAAGCAGGCATATGTTGCACTCACTGTGTAAGAAATAAGAGTAAATAAGAATACACATGTATGTGTATATCTGCAAAAAGAAATACAAGGAAAGAAATTTCAAATTAAAGTTTATATACGTTACCTACAGGTGGTAAGTGAGAATGCAGTGAAAGAAGAACTCAAAAAAGAAGGTACTCCTGGGTCCATCTTTTAATAAAGTTGTAGACTTTTGAACAATGTTAATAATAAGTATTTAAAGATTAAAAACAAACAAGGACTAGAGAAAAGTCTCTAGTAAAAGTAAATGTGTGTATGTCTGTCCCTTAGTCACTCAAGCTGCTTTCGACTCTTCGTGATCCCATGGGCTGTAGCCCGCCAGGTTCCTCTGTCCACGGGATTTCCCAAGCAAGAATACTTAAGTGGTAGCCATTTCCTTCTCTAGGGGATCTTCCCAACCCAGGGATCAGGGTGTGTCTCCTGCATTGCAGGCAGACTCTTTACGTTCTGAGCCAGCAGTTCAGTTCAGTCGCTCAGTCGTGTCCAACTCTTTTCGACCCCAGGGACAGCAGGCCAGGACTCCCTGTCCATCACCAACTCTCGGAGTTCACTCAGACTCACGTCCATTGAGTCGGTGATGCCATCCAGCCATCTCATCCTCTGCCGCCCCCTTCTCCTCCTGCCCTCAATCCCTCCCAGCATCAGAGATTTTTCCAATGAGTCAACTCTTCACATGAGGTGGCCAAAGTATTAGAGTTTCAACTTTAGCATCACTCCTTCCAATGAACACCCAGGACTGATCTCTTTTTGAATGGACTGGTTGGATCTCCTTGCAGTCCAAGGGACTCTCAAGAGTCTTCTCCAACACCACAGTTCAAAACCCTCAATTCTTCAGCATTCAGCTTTCTTCACAGTCCAAATATCCCATCCATACATGACCACAGGAAAAACCATAGCCTTGACTAGATGGACCTTTGTTGGCAAAGTAATGTCTCTCCTTTTTAATATGCTATCTAGGTTGGTCACAACTTTCCTTCCAAGGAGTAAGCATCTTTTAATTTCATGGCTGCAATTATCATCTGCAGTGATTTTGGAGCCCCCAAAATAAGGTCTGACACTGTTTCCACTGTTTCCCCATCTATTTCCCATGAAGTGATGGGACCAGATGCCATGATCTTCGTTTTCTGAATGTTGAGCTTTAAGCCAACTTTTTCACTCTCCTCTTTCATCAAGAGGCCTTTTAGTTCCTCTTCACTTTCTGCCATAAGGGTGGTGTCATCTGCATATCTGAGGTTATTGATATTTCTCCTGGCAATCTTGATTCCAGCTTGTGCTTCTTCCAGCCCAGCGTTTCTCATGATGTACTCTGCATATAAGTTAAATGAGCAGGGTGACAATATACAGCCTTGACGTACTCCTTTTCCTAGTTGGAATCAGTCTGTTGTTCTATGTCCAGTTCTAACAGTTGCTTCCCGACCTGCGTACAGATTTCTCAAGAGGCAGTCAGGTGGTCTGGTATTCTCATCTCCTTCAGAATTTTCCACAGTTTATTGTGATCCACACAGTCAAAGGCTCTGGCATAGTCAATAAAGCAGAAATAGATGTTTTTCTGGAACTCTCTTGCTTTTTGATGATCCAGCAGATGTTGGCAAGTTGATCTCTGGTTCCTCTGCCTTTTCTAAAGCCAGCTTGAACATCTGGAATTTCACAGTTCACATATTGCTGAAGCCTGGCTTGGAGAATTTTGAGCACTACTTTAACTAGCGTGTGAGATGAGTGCAATTGTGCGGTAGTTTGAGCATTCTTTGGCATTGCCTTTCTTTGGGATTGGAATGAAAACTGACCTTTTCCAGTCCTGTGGCCACTGGTGAGTTTTCCAAATTTGCTGGCATACTGAATGTAGCACTTTCACAGCATCATCTTTCAGGATCTAAAATAGCTCAACTGGAATTCCATCACCTCCACTACCTTTGTTCCTAGTGATGCTTTCTAAGGCCCACTTGACTTCACATTCCAAGATGTCTAAGCCATCAGGGAAGCTCAAAAGCAAATATAAATGGAAACAAATGAACTCAACAACAGATACAAAGAAAAACACACACACAAACTTATTTAGCTCAGTTCTCTAAAAGAGCCTAGAAGCAATGATACTCAGTAGCAAAAAGGACCTACTCCCAGATCTTGGCTTTTTAAATATCTCCTCCCTGCCAAAAAAAAAGGAACCAAGGATCCTTGAAGAAACGGCTGGTTTTAAGTCTGAGGCAGCAAGAAATAGTGAACCTCGAATATCTTGCTCCCGATTAAGGAAGAGTTCAGAAAGTGATATATAGACACAAAGTCACCGAAGCCACTTTGAAAGGGCTTCTCCTGGTCAAATTTAGACAATCTAAACATCAAAATGGATGATATAATAAATTATAATATTTTAAATTTGAAAAAATGCAAAAGTACAGATGGATAATTACACATTCTGAACTATCAACTGAAATCACTTAGTTAACAAAGATTAAAAGGTATTTTTAAATGGAGAAACTGGCTGACATTAGCTTAAAAGTCCAAACTTAGTATCACCAACACAAGGGCAAACTGACATCTGTGCTCCCTGATATGACATACTGTGGTGTCAAGGGAGTTGGATATGACTTGGTGGCTGAACAAGGAAATTTAGAAAAAGCCTCTAATGAGATATACACCAAAACTAATAGAAAAGGGAACTCTGATAATACAATCAATGTACAAAACAAACTTCAGCATTGTTGATCCCCCTCCAAACCTTATAATTAAAAGATTTCTATTTTTGCTTTATTTAATTTTGTTTCTACATATTGTTTTGGTATCCATCTTACATACTGGAGGTTTTTTTCCAAATTTCCTCAATTGTCCCAGTAATTCAAGATGATACTGCATCCATGAAACAAGAACAGGAGGCTACAAACTAGGCACAGAGAAGCGAACAAAAGTTCTGGAAAATTGAAAGTTTTGGTAGAAACTAAGAATTCAAATAGATGGTTAAAGTATTAACTTCGAGGTAATAATGATGCCAACTGTTCATTTACTATATAACAAGAAATTATCTAAGCAACTCAGATGAATTAACTTATTTATCTTTACATCCTTGAGTTAGGCACTACTATTAATCCTATTTTACAAATAAAAAGGAGAAAAGGTAATTAATTTACATAAAATCAGTTAGAAATTGGCAATGAAGAGTTCAAACAGGCCTTCTGGATCCAGAGCCTAATTCTTAACCATTACTCTACACATACTGTTTAATCTCCCAGGAAGTAAAACCAAAAGTCAAACAGGACAGTAAATAAAATCAAAAGACTGATCCAGGTGGCCTAACATCTAATCAGCTAGAAATACAACTGAGAAAACAGAAAGAAACTGTCAAAGACATAATTTCCCAAACTGAAGTTTATGAGTATACAGACTGAAAGAATGTATCCATACAACAAATGAAAATAAAGAGCCATACCAAAGTATATCACCATAAAATAACAGAGCACTTGGAGAAGGCAATGGCAGCCCACTCCAGTACTCTTGTTAGAAAATCCCATGGATGGAGGAGCCTGGTAGGCTACAGTCCATGGCGTTGCACAAAGTCAGACACGACTGAGCGACTTCACTTTCACTTTTCACTTTCATGTACTGGAGAAGGAAATGGCACCCCACTCCAGTGTTCTTGCCTGGAGAATCCCAGGGATGGGGGAGCCTGGTGGGCTGCCGTCTATCGGGTCGCACAGAGTCGGACACGACTGAAGCAACTTAGCAGCAACAGCGGCAGCAGCAGGAAAAGAGAACAAATCCAAGTTTTGAAAATGGAACAAGATCAATATAAAATATCTGAAACAGTTTCCCAGACTTCTATACTCTGTCTTTCATGAAACTAATATTTTTGGAGAGTCTAGTCCACTTTTCAGAATCAGAATGGCGCTAGTGTTGTCAACAGCAACACTTGAAAAAAGACATGTGAAGTGAGAACTTCAAAATTCTAAAAGAAAAGTATTTCACTTAAGACTATATACAAAAACTATACATACTCATATTTGATTGACAAAAACATACTTCCTTGATTAAAAAAACCCATCAAAACCTTTCCTCCGTATGTGCATTCCTGAGAAACTTTTAGCACATATGCTCCACTAAAATAAGGGAGTAAACATAAGAGGAAAACGAGAAAGACACCAAGATCAAGGCAACAAGATCTCTCAAAGGAGAAAGGTGAAGGGAACCCCTTGCACAGCTCTGTAGCTGGTCAAGAAGGGGGAGAAAGAGGGGAAGAAAAGGCAGAGGACAGAGAAGGGGAAGGAGGGGAGAGGCAGGAACGAGAGAGGGAAATGCAGGGAGGAGGGGGGCAGGGCGTGACCTGATGAGGTTCCTTGATGTGTTCAATCATGGGGAAACAGTACTGCACTCAGACAGTTTTATAATTCTTCAGGCAAGTTTGGGAAAAACTGATAGGACCTTAAAAAATGAAGCAAGCAAATAGATGAGGCAATTATTATTATGAAACAAAATACATAAAAGGAAATGCAATTCACAGTTAGAAACAATGAGTATCAATTAAGCAAATTGTCATTTTAAAAGACATTCAAAAGGTGGAAGGATAAAAATAAAGACAGGTGATGTGAAAATCCTCACCTTCCATGACAAGCAGTTGATAGCATTTAAAATAAATTAAAAACAGGCATACAGGTACATTTCTTACAAATAGTAATATTTACTACTTAGTAATATGTAGTAATAAAAATAGTAGTCTTTATAACGAACCAAAGTAATTTTACAAGCAACACCTACAGGTGCTGAAAACAGCTGTCCCACAAAAAATAAAAACTGGGAGTTGGGGGAGGCTAAGGCAAGAAAAGGATTACTTTTATTCTAAGACTAGATGTATTCTGTATTTTCAAAATATACATATATTTTACATTAGTTTAATTTTAAAACTATTTTAAAGAAGAAGAGCATAGAACATACAAGCCCAGGGAGAAGGTGCCCACAGGAACTCAGCTGGAGCCATAGGCTGCCTCAGATTCCTCCACTCGACCCTATCCCAGCCTCCACGCTGTCTCCACTTACAGCAGGGGCAACTAGAACTGGCTCCCCTGCGTGATTAACAATAAGAAAGAATTTTCTACAGGACCTAACCACTGAAATCTACTATTTAAGGAAAACAAAAACAATTAAAAGGCCTATGAATTAGACAACTTAGAAAATTAACTCAAAAAAGAGCTGTCATAGTTCATGAACTAAATAATAAACCTGTAACGATAACTGCTATCAGAAGAATCAGAGCGAGACAGAAACAGCTAGCAGTAACATCACTGACATGGAAAGCAGACTTATAAAAAACAAAACAAATGACAGTAATTTGAAAAAAAAGATGAAATATATGGAAAACAAGGGGCTAACTGGTTCTCTCAAAGAGACTTGAATCAAAAGAACAGAACAAAATTACCAAGTATCCTAGTGAATATCTAGACAGAAAACATAAGATAGTCTACAATTAAGGGGGAGGATGGCAGAAATAACACTGGTCTCGGAATTATCTACAGAATAATACACACATTTTACATGTGGGGAAGGATGGAAAGATGTCTTCAGAACTCTTAAAAAGGTGGGGGGAGTAGGACTCGAGTAATTCATATTCTCAAAAGTTCAAAGACTCAAGACTCAACTAAGAGATTAATTAACCAAAAGCAGCTGTGGGGTTTTACATACACACACACACACACACACACACACACACGGTAGTACACTACACGTTATCATTTAATTGAATAGGTATAAAACAATTGTAGAAATTATTGCTACAGAATTAGCAATGTCAACAACGCAAAAACGACACAACTAGCAAAAACCGAGATGAGAATGCATGATCCTGCTGTGTATAAAAGGGACAAAAGACAGGGATGCCAGAAGAAAATGAACAGCAGAAATGATCTAGATCACCCTGTTCTTTTAAAACTAAGTATAGAGGTACTGGGGCTTCCAAGGTGATGCAGACAGTGAAGAATCTGCCTGCAATGCAAAAAACCTGGATAGGGAAGACCCCCTGGAGGAGGAAATGGCAACCTATTCCAGTATTCTTGCCTGGAGAATTCCATGAACAAGCTACAGTCCACAGGGTGGCGAAGAGTTGGACACAACTGAGCAACTAACACTAACTATAGAGGTACTGAAACATTAATGTTATTATTCTCTCTCTTCTACCCTATAGAATTTTGAGGCTGTCATCAAAACCACACTCAGGGATCATCCTTTTCCCAAGAGTCTTTCTCTAAAGGCTACAGAATGCTCCACCTCAGAGCTGATTTAATCATCCTCTCCCTTTGTGTTTCTTCTATACTTTAATGATACTTCTAATACTGCAATACAGCGCATGGAACTCAAGTTACTTACTTGTTTGTCTATCCTTCTCACTAACTTTAATGGGTCAGTGAAAACAGTCTTTGGAGCCCAAAGACATGGGTACAAGCCTGGCTATGCAGTTTCTACTACACACTGTGTCCCAAGGGAAGGCATATAATACATAAGTTCTCCAGGTCTGACTTCTTCCCTATAAAATGTTAATATCACTTACATATTGGCAATCTGATTAAGGATTAAAGATATAAAAATGTGTGTGAAGTGCCAAAAAACATAGTAGCCATTCAATAAAGAGTGGTTATTACTTATTGAAATTGTTTCTTTTTCAACTTCAAGACAATTCACTTATTTTTTGTGAAGTTCTTAAAATAGTACAGTTCTAAAATGACATTCTTTAATGGTAAAATTCAGATCCTTCAGACTAAAGGAAAATGTCCTGCAATGGTTCAAAGAGATGTACCTGTGACATCAAAGTTACTTTATATATTAAATATGAACAGCACCAGTAAACTGTGAATACCTGTCCTTTTCCACTTTGATGACTAAGGCAAAAAGGTTCTTCCTTATGCTCTTCAGTATCCCCTCTGGCCCAACCCTACATTTACTTAGCATTTGTACATCGTTTCCTTCTATAAGCAAAAAGGATTGCTCCTACACCCAAGTCTGCTAAACATAGTAGGCCCTCTGTATAACCAAGTTCCACAGCCATAGATCCAACCATTGGGATCAAAATACTGAGGAGGAAAACATTCCAGAAAATAAAACTTGAATTTGCCATACCTTGGTAACTATTACAGCATTTATATTGTATTAGGTGTTACAGGTAATCTAGAGATGATTTAAAGTGTGCATAGGTTATATACAAATATACATATGGCAATTTTTATACAAAAGACTTGCGCATAGGTGGATTTTGGTGCCCCTGGGAGTCCTAGAAACAATTTGCTTCAGACATGGGGAGACAGTGTACAGCAATCAGCAGGAAAAATCTGTTTCCACAGTCAGAATTTGCTGGGCAAAACAGAAGATTATAAAGTATCAGGTCCCATTATGAGATTTACATATCAAATTGTCAGCTCTACAACAAACAAGTCATGTAATGCACTTGCTTATTAGTTGAGTCATAAACAAAATAAAGACATTGGAGAGGGTCACAGTGGAAAAGCTATCCTCAACCACTACCAGAATTCAGGGGAAAAAGAACAGGAAGATAAACTGTGCTGGCGGCTGTGAAGATATACTACATGTCTGACTTTAGGACTCTCTACTTCAGTCTTTATAAAAATCCAAACAGTCTGCCCCTCCCAAGGTGTGCTCACCCTTCTATAACACCCCATGGGTATGGATTTCTCTACCCAAAGATGGCACTCCCAAGTTACCCAAAGTCAAAACTATTTATCTACACAATGCCTTAAACAAAGCTGTATTCCTTCTAATCTCCATTAGGTAACTAATATAAATTTCCAGAAGGAAATGATCAATAGGTTTAAAACTCTCTAAGGTATACGTGTACTGAATGTGACAAACAATGAAATGAATCAATGATGAACGAACGTATTCAAGAGATTTGTACAGCAGGTGACCTGGATTTGCCACATCAATCTCTTCAAGTACAATAACACAAAACAGTAGTTGCCATCTCCTATCGTCAATAACAGAAATGAAGAATATTAAGCTAAAGGAGTCTACAGACTGTCTTGGTGTTAACTGCTCATTTACAGAGACTAGCCTAAGTGCAAAGAAATCAAGTAACAGAATTTAGCTCTTCTGACACCTGAGCGATCGCGCTTTCTACCTAACACAGCACCCTGGCTTGTGATCATCTTTTACATTACTGCATAATGTGCATGTTCCCTACACCACATGTTTTGCATAATCACTATTAATCTAATACTAACTTAGTGAAGGCAATTTAATCCTTTCTTCCAATAGAATACACCCATTCATACCTCTATGCCTTTGCTCTTAAATCCAAATGCCTTTTCTCTTACTAGAAAATCTACTCCCATCCCTTCAAGCCTAGATTGGTTAAGTCTAGATTAAGTCTTTCTATCTCAATAAGACCTTTTAAAAGAATCTGAAACCATGTCCTTCTCTGTCCTACTATATTCCATTTTTAGCACTCCTATATATATATATTACTACATTTCTTCTATGTAGACTTAATCTCCCAAATTTGACAATACCTGTGGGGCAGAAGTTGTATATTCTTCCAAATATTCTATTCAATCACTCTGCCCCAATATCTAGATAGATCTAGAGTCAAGACTCAGTAAATACCTCAATGATGTGTGAAGGAACTGTATAGGCGCCCTGAGTTCTAAAAGGCAAGAGTGGCACAATTAAAGGCAGATAAGGAAAATTCTAATTATTCGTAATTGTCTAGTCAAGGCTATGGTTTTTCCTGTGGTCATGTATGGATGTGAGCGTTGGGCTGTGAAGAAAGCTGAGCACTGAAGAATTGATGCTTTTGAACTGTGGTGTTGGAGAAGACTCTTGAGAGTCCCTTGGACTGCAAGGAGATGCAACCAGTCCATTCTGAAGGAGATCAGCCCTGGGATTTCTTTGGAAGTAATGATGCTGAAGCTGAAACTCCAGTACTTTGGCCACCTCAGGCGAAGAGTTGATTCATTGGAAAAGGCCCTGATGCTGGGAGGGATTGGGGGCAGGAGGAGAAGCAGACGACAGAGGATGAGATGGCTGGATGGCATCACTGACTCGATGGACATGAGTCTGAGTGAATTCTGTGAGATGGTGATGGACAGGGAGGCGTGGCATGCTGAGATTCATGGGGTCGCAAAGAGTCGGACACGACTGAGCGACTGAACTGACTGAAGCATTGTTTGCAGGAATAAACTGCATTTTGTCTTCTTAGAAATTCAGTTTAAAGATAAAATTCTAAACATGCCAATGAAAAGAAAACATGCAATAAAAAGAAAGGCAAACAGAGCAACTTCCATAAGCAAGTGTCATAATATACATGACTTTCAGAAACAAGTATGGAGTGTATAAAGCAAGATCTCATTTGCCAATAGGATTTGTTCAGAGCTTGGCAAATACAGGATTATCTGATTTGAAAAATTTCCTCAGAAAATGCAAGGAAATTCACCTTAAAAAAAAAAAAAAAAAAAAAAAAAAAGAGCTGTAGACTGTCTTCTAACTATTATGGGTTTCTAACTAGCAAAACTTCTACTACAAGAGAAAAAGATGCTCAAAAAGGCAAAGGGAAACATTTAGGTAAAACCTGTATTGTTTAAAAATGACAGCTACTTAAAAGACAAAAAAATCTCTAACAAACTTTAAATGACAAAAAGCAAATGTTTCCACAACACAAGATAGTAGAATACATTTTTTACTCTGCTCGACAAGCATTTTACCAGAGTAAATGTTTAAATCTCGAATCCTAAAAATCATCAAAAACAATCCTTGAGAACCTACAAAATAACATCAGTGTGTATCAATTTGCATAATGAGCATTACTGAAGAGCTTAGTTGTTAGGATTATATTTTAAGTCCATTAGGAAAACTCATTATTTTCTATCACGTACCCACTTGCGACAATTCTATTATTCTTTTTTCATATATTATCTTTTTAAAAAGAATGATTTCCAATGAGAATGGGAAAAGGAAATGAAACAATTTTAAGTGAAATGATCTATTTTTCTTGCCACAAAGCCGTTAGTATGCCTATTATGACACACCGTAGACATTCAAATAATGGAATAAACAAAACCCTATCCAAAGTTTTATTTTTTCAAGTTACATATGAGCACACTGAAATGATTCATAAAATGTTCTACAAGCACTTTAAATATGCCCTGAAAGTTCCTTTGTAGTTTAAAGTGGGGGAAGAGTATAATTTGTCTCTTCTGCCTCCTGGTTTTAGAAAAAACAAAAATACTTATAGTTTGAATATTTTTATATGCTTTATGCTAGGTTTTCATGTCACATGCCAGCAAGATAATACTCAAAATCCTTCAAGCTAGGCTTGAAGGTACATGAACCAAGAAATTCTAAATGTACAAGCTGGATCTAAAAGGCAGAGACCAAACTGTCAACATCCGCTGGATCACAGAAAAAGCAAGAGAATTACAGAAAAATATCTACTTCTGCTTCATTGACAACCCCAATGGCAGAAAGAGAAAGGGAACTAAAGAGCCTCTTGATAAAGGTGAAAGAGAGTGAAAAAGCTGACTTAAAACTCAACATTAAAAAAACTTAAGATCATGGCGTCCGGTTCCATCACTTCATGGCAAGAGATGGGGGGGTGGTGAAATGGAAACCATCATAGATTTTATATTCCTGGGCTCCAAAATCACTGCAGATGGTGAGGTAGCCATGATATTAAAATATGTTTACTCCTTGGAATAAAGCTATGACAAACCTAAACAGTGTATTAAAAAGCAGAGACACTTTGTCAACAAAGAGCCATTTATAGTCAAAGCTATAGTTTTTCCAGTAGTCATGTATGGATGTGAGAGTTGGACCATAAACAAGGCTATGCATGTGTAAGTCGCTACAGTTGTGTCTGACTCTTTGCTACCCTACAGACTATAGCCCACCAGGCTCCTCTGTCCACAGGATTTTCTAGGCAACACTACAGGAGTCGGTTGCCATTTCCTTCTCCAGGGGATCTTCCTGACCCAGGGTCAAACCCAACTCTCTTACATTTCCTGCACTGGCAGTCAGGTCCTTTACCACTGGTACCACGTGGGAAGCCCTAAGCTTTCGAACTGTGGTGCTGCAGAAGTCTCTTGAGGGTCCTTGGACAGCAATGATATCAAATCAGTCAATCCTAAAGGAAATCAGTCCTGAATATTCATTGCAAGGACTGAAAGCTGAAGCTCCAATTCTTTGGCCACCTGGTGCAAAGAACTGACTCACTGGAAAAGACCCTGATCCTGGGAAGATTGAGGACAGGAGGAGAAGGGGGTGACAGAGGATGAGATGGTTGAATGGCATCACCAACTCAATGGACTTAGGTGAAGTCTGCGCAAACTCTGGGAGATAGTGAAGGACAGGTAAGTTCACAGAGTCTCAAAGAGTCAGACATGACTGAGTAACAACAACAAGGTTCAAACAATGCCCTCCGGTATTGTTTTTTAAAAAGCCTCTTTGCTATGTTCACTATAATTATTCCCATACATTTAGAAACAATTTTATAAGAATGTGAATGGGTCTGAAGAGAGTATCTATTCTAATCTATGTCAACAGATAAGAAAATCCAGAGAAGTAAAAAGATTTGCCAGAAATTACAAAACAAGTCAGCAGTAGGGCCAGAACTAGGGTTCTTCTCACTACATTACCCAATTCATTCATCTACCATGAGATCTCTCTCATAAGCATCTGTAACAATTAAAATAATAATTTATAATACAATATACATAAAAAAGCTAGTAGGTTGGTGCAAAAGTAAATGTGGTTTTTGCATTACTGAACTTTGCCATTTAATATTGGAATACATTCTTAAATGTGGTTATATTATACATCATTTTAATAAGCATTTCTTGATCTATGTTTTTTGCTAAATGAATTATTACTTGTTATATATTTTATATGCATTTTAGACTACGGAAATGATGTTAGACAAAAAGTAATTTTCTTATTCAAGTTGCAACTGGGTCATAAAGCAGAAGAGACAACTTGCAACATCAACAATGCATCTGGCCCAGGAATTACTAATGAACATATAGCACAGTGATGGTTCAAGACCTTGAAGATGAGGAGCGCAGTGGCCGACCACCAGAAGTTGTCAACGACCAACTGAGAGGATCATCGAAGCTTATCCTCTTACTATTACATAACAAGTTGCCCAAGAGCTCAACGTCAACCATCCTAGTCGTCTGGCATTTGAAGCAAACTGGAAAGGGGAAAAAGCTTGAAAAGTAGGTGCCACATGAGCTGGTTTCAAAAAAAAAAAAAAAAAGAAAAAAATGTTGTTCTGAAGTGTCATCATCTCTTAGTCTATGCAACAATGAACCATTTGGAACAATAATGAACCATTTCTTGATCAGATTGTGATGTGTTGAAAAGTGGATTTTATATGATGACTAGCTCACTGGTTGGACCAAGAAGAAGGTCCAAAGCACTTCCCAAAGCCATACTGGCACAAAAAAGGGTCCTGGTCACCGCTTGGTGGTTTGCTGCTACTCTGACCCACCACAGCTTTCTAAATGCCAGAAAAATCAGTACATCTGAGAAGTATGCTAAGCACACTGATGAGATTCTCCAAAAACTGCAACGCCTGCAGCCAGAACTTGTTAAGAGAAAGAGCCCAGTTCTTCCTCACAACAACATCCGACCAGACGTCACACAACCAACGCTTTAAAAGTTGAATGAATTGGCCTATGAAGTTTCACCTCATCCACCATGTTCCCTCATCTCTCGCCAACCAACTAACACTTCCTCAAGCATCTCAACAACTTTTTGCAGAGAAAATGCTTCCACAACCAGCAGGAGACAGAAAATGTTTTCCAAGAGTTCACTGAATCCTGAAGCATGGATTTTTATATGCTACAGGAATAAGCAAACTTTATTTCTCATTGGCAAAACGGTGTTGACTGTAATGGTTCCTATTTTGATTCATAAAGATGTGTTTGAGTCTAGTTATAACGATTTAAAACTCAGGGTCCGAAACCATAATTACTTTTGTACCAACCTAATGTAACAACCATACAACAATTATAGGAGATCTATTCTGAACTTGTTTTCAAGAGGTGAGATTCCTTGTGTACAGTGGCAAAATTCTATAAAATGAATGACCAGAATTAAGAACATACACCAGGAACCAAAGCAAATCAAAATCCATACTAGGACCCATTCCTGGACATCTTAACACATGTACTTCCCATGCTTAGGAAACCATTCAGAAACCCAGAAAGATTAAGTACTGGAGAGTCAATAATTTTCCTTCACTGATTCAAACAGCAACTGCAGTCATAAAATGCAAGAAAAACATGTAGAAACGTTTATGTCTTTGACATACTCACAATCTTAGAAAACAATACTGCAAAGATGCCCATCTTTTTACTTTTGTTTCCTTTTATTATTTTTTTATTGTCTTCTAGTTTATCAATCAACTCCAAGTCAACTTTTTTCTCTTTCCTCCACCCAACTCTCTTACATATCCCATTAACTTTATTTTTCATCCTACATTTTGGCTTCTTTATTGTCTCGACTATTTAAAATATTACATATAACTGACAAATGTGATAAAGGAATGATCTTAACAGTGGGCCACAAGTGACAGAGAAGGCTTCTCTGGCACAGCAATTTGTATGAGCCCCACATTATGTAAGAAAGATAATTCTAACATGGAAAATCACAGGTTCATTAAAAAATAAAGATCTTGGGGCTTTCCTGGTGGTTCAGTGGTAAAGAATCTGCCTGCCAATGCAGAGATAAGGGTTCAATCCCTGAACCGGGAAGATCCCACATGCCGTGTGCCACAACCATTGAGCCTGTGCTCTAGACTTGAGAGCCACAGCTACTCAAAGCCCCACGCCCTAGAGCCCATGCTCTACAACGAAAAGCCACGAGAAGCCAACGCACTGTGACAAAGAGAAAGCCCCACTCGCCACAACTGGAGAAAGCCTGTGCACAGCAACAAAGACCCAGCACAGCCTCAGCAACACGGATCTTTTCTCTGGAAAACAAATAAATCTTCCTTCTTAAACTTGTATGACTGAATTAAGAAATTAATCCATCTTACATAAGAAAGTCAAGTAGGATATGATAGATTGCTCTTATTAAACAGTTGGAAAAGGGGAACAGAAGAACCGTAGGATACGATTGACTGCACTTATTAAACAGTTGGAAAAGGGGAACAGAAGAACCATAGGCTATGACTGATTGCTCTTATTAAACGGTTGGAAAAGGGGAACAAGTTAGAAAAGTAAACTACAGTAGTATGCAACAGGTCAGCTCTCATGGGAAATTAAATTTCATATGGTAATACAAACAAGATGTCCTTAATTCATAATGAATAAGTATGCCAATAATCGTATAAGAACCTAGGGATCAGTAGTTTAACAAGTACAAATGAGTCCTGTAAAATTCAATATACTGAACATCTTCTTTCATCAGTGAACCTCAAAATGGCCACATATCCCCACAGCGGGCGGAGGGCAGTGGGATGGGGCACTGAATGACACAACACAGACAAAGGCCAAAGGGAAGGAATGTGTTTTCTCCTTCACTGATGGAAACAAGTCCACTATTAGAACAGGCGGAGAATGCCTCGGTGCCAAGGGTGAATCAGGCTCTGCATTTTGGGGACATGTGGTGTTGGAGAAGACTCTTGAGAGTCCCTTGGACTGCAAGGAGATCCAAACAGTCCATTCTGAGGGAGATCAACCCTGGGATTTCCTTGGAAGGAATGACGCTGAAGCTCCAGTACTCTGGCCACCTCATGCGAAGACTGACTCATTGGAAAAGACCCTGATGCTGGAAGGGATTGGGGGCCGGAGGAGAAGGGGACGACCGAGGATGAGATGGCTGGATGGCATCATGGACTCAATGGACGTGAGTCTGAGTGAACTCCGGGAGTTGGTGATGGACAGGGAGGTCTGGTGTGCTGCGATTCATGGGGTCGCAAAGAGTCGGACACAACTGAGCGACTGAACTGAACTCAACTTAGTCCATTCAGGCTACTGTAACAAAATACCAGAGACAAGGTAGCTAATAACAGAAACTTTCTCTCTCATAGTTCTAGAGATCAGGGTGCCAGCATGGTCGCACAAGGGCTCTCCTTCCTGGCTGCAGACTTTTCACTGTAGCCTCACATAGTGGATGGGGCTAGGGAGCTCTCTGGAGCCTCTTTTACAAGGGCACTAATTTCTTCCAGGAGGGCTCTACCTTCATGACCAAATCCCACCCCAAAGGCACTATATCTCCTAATACCATCATCACTTTGCCCATTAGGTTTTCAACATATTAATTTGGGGGCAGGGCACAAATATTCACAAATATCACAACAATATGCAAGGCATTTTTGAAATTGAAATTCAACAACAGTCACAGTTAATTTATTTTTATATAAAGAACAGTAACCTCTGCTCTGGGATGTTCTCTCAGTTGAGGGAGGAGGAGAGGCAGAGGATAGAGTAATGGCATTTACTTTGGGAATTCACATACTTGATGCAGAAAAGTATCTGTGAGCCACAGTTTCTCATCCAAGACACACAGTACAGCTATACAATAATGCCCACTAGTCTACCGGCTCATATGTAACATATAGTAAGCTAAGTGTCAGTTTTGTCATGGCTCTAGATGAACAAAGAAATCAAATCAAGGGGAAAATTTTAAACAATAGACTTCACAATTATTACAATGAACTCTAACCACAACAGTTAACTTTTCACACTTGTTGGCTTAAAGCAAAATACTATGAAAAACTTACACAACTAAAATTCTCAATAAGCTCAATGTTCCAAAATATTTTTTGTAAACAGACATGTTTTCAATTCCCTTGGAAGTGCAGAAATCATATCACCAAAGCTGCAGAAACAAAGTATCAACCTGGATATAGCCCACAAGGCTTATAATTGTTTATCATCTGTTTCATTTCAGGTTCTGTAAGACACACGTATTGTCCCTATCACATTTGTATTTGCTGTCTTATTAGCTATTCCAAAAAACAATTTGCTAAAGGTTCAGTTCAATTTTACTAAAGCTCCTGAAGTCTTTTCAAAATGTAAACGAGAACAAAATTACTACTAGTATATAGTAACCAGACTTCATTACTTAAATTTTTTTTCAGGAACTACAAGGCAGCTTAAAGTTAAATGTCTTTAGAGCTTTCAAGTACAAATATAAAATATACAAAATATTCAGCTGATTAAAATATACTTCTTCATATTTCATATCAGGATATCTACTTCTCAGCACACCAAGGCAAAGTAAAGCAGACATTCAAATATTTACTGAATGAATGAACAGTGATGTACTCCCTCTAATACATCCCTCCTCATGCCCAAATGTGATGAAGTATGGAGTTTTTTTCCTCTCTCCACAATTCTCTCCTTAGTGCTCAAGTTAACAATAGCAGCTCTGAAGAGCTAGCTAGATGACATTTTTAAAGCATGGCTCACTTCTATGTCTCTCTCTCTCTCCCCTCGCCCCACCTCTGTCTGTCTGTCTCTCTCTCATACTACACACCATGGATGTTTTATCATACTGTCAACTGTCAGAATTAAACCTAAATTAAAGACCACAAAATATATGACACAATTTTCTAGAAAGTAGGAGAAGACGGAATGAACAATAGTTCACCGAATAACTATACAATAGTTATTTGGTGAACAATAGCTGGTGCCTGTCTGTTGTTGTTTCACAAAAAAACATATTTAAATGGTTTAATGTTCCACTCAGCCATAGAAACAAGACGAGAAGCAGAAAGAATGAGGTACCTATTCTTCTGAAAATCACAGTATAAATTCTCCCTCATCGACCATAAAAAATGTTTTTTCAAAAAAGATCAGGGAATGATAAGCACATTACATTCTTAGAGAACTTACTTTTTAATAAAATCCTAAAATGTTTACTGTGCACTTTATCTCTAAGGGGGATACTCTTATCAATCATTCTGATTAAATTTTAAAACCTTTAATGATTCCATTCACTCTCACGGAATTAGAGACTTGAAGAAGCGAAAGAAGAAAAGTTAATATCCAACCAGGAAGGCTGAAAGAGCAAGAGAAAGTCCCAGTACCTGGGGCAATGGCTAAAGCAGAGCTGTCAGAACACAGGCAAGAAAACAGGAAGATACAGCCAAGAATAAAAGTGCACCCGCTCTTCTATACTCATATCTCTCTCCTCACTATACCCTATACAAAAGGGAAAAAGGTTTTAACTGGAAATGCAAAAAAAGATACACTGAAAGAAAAAATACTAGGCCAAACATTATACAGGGACAAAGTATACAAAATATTCACATTTTTTAAGCTTCTAAAATTAGATTTAAATTATATTTGTGCCATTCTAGTTATAGCTGACACTTGAATGAGTAAATTCACTTTTTCCCATGTAGTACATTAGTACTAATGTACTAACTTGAAATGTGAGGAGATAAAAATAATTAAAACAAAAATTACAAGTTAAATAGAAGCCTGATACTTTAAAATCTTATTTTAAATATTTTGTTTGCTGCAAAAAAACAATATGGCTTTGATGTTTAGAGATTTCTTATAGACAATAAATAATTCAATTCACCAGTGTGTGAAAATTTAACATGTCTATCACAAACACTAAATTCTTTACCAAATAACTGTTTTTAGATACACAATCAAATAGAATATACCTAACAAAATTTGATAGGATTTTAAAAAACGCTCTTTTGGCAACCGGGGTTTTAAAATCTTGTATGTTTGACTAAAAGTATCTTCAGTTACTGTCAATAATTTTTTTACGTCCACCACAACAAAGAGTTAATTATGAAAGCTAAACATACATTAACAGTTTAGTATCAGGAATTCTCTGGTGGCCTCTCGTGACGATTCCAGGCTTTCACTGCCATGGCTTTGGTTCAATCCTGGTTAGGGAACTGTGAGATTCCACAAGCCACACAGACACAGACACACACACACAAAACGAATTAGGTAGAACTCTGCCCACTATATTTGTACTCAAATAATCTGACTCAATGTTGGCAGTATTTCCTAATATCATGTATACATAATTTAATTCTCATGGTTTCCCCGTATCAAATTTGACTTAGAAATAAAAGGCTGGTTCTGTAAGAGTTGATGTAGGTTTAGCAGGAGATGTGATATCACTAGTATATGGTATTCCTAGTAGAGCTGGTAGACCTGGTTCCAAATCAAGAAAGGAGTACACCAAGGCTGTATACTGTCACCCTGCTTATTTAACTTCTATGCAGAGATCATCATGAGATACACTGGGTTGGATGAAGCACAAGCTGGAATCAAGATTGCCAGGAGAAATACCAGTAACCTCAGATATGCAGATGACACCACCCTTATGGCAGAAAGTGCAGAACTAAAGAGCCTCTTGATGAAAGTGAAAGAGGAGAGTGAAAAACTTAGCTTAAAACTCAACATTCAGAAAACTAAGATCATGGCATCTGGTCCCATCACTTCACGGGAGATAGATGGGGAAACAGTGGAAACAGTGACAGACTTTATTTTGGGTGGCTCCAAAATCACTGCAGATGGTGACTGCAGCCATGAAATTTAAAGACGCTTGCTCCTTGGAGGAAAAGTTATGACCGATCTAAACAGCTTATTAGAAAGCAGAGACATTACTTTGCTGACAAAGGTCCATCTAGTCAAGGCTATGGTTTTTCCAGTAGTCATGTATGGATGTGAGAGTTGGACTATAAAGAAAGCTGAGCACAGAAGAATTGATGCTTTTGAACCGAGGTGTTGGAGAAGACTCTTGAGAGTCCCTTGGACTGCAAGGAGATCCAAACAGTCCATCCTAAAGGAAATCAGTCCTGAATATTCATTGGAAGGACTGATGCTGAAGCTGAAACTCCATTACTTTGGCACCTGATGCCAAGAACTGACTCCTTGGAAAAAACCCTGATGCCGGGAAAGATTGAAGGTGGGAGGAAAAGGGGACGACAGAGGATGAGATGGTTGGACCGCATCACTGACTCAATGGATATGAGTCTGAGTAAACTCCGAGAGTCGGTGATGGACAGGGAGGCCTGGCGTGCTGCAGTCCATGAGGTCACAAAGAGTCAGACACGACTGAGCGACTGAATTGAACGGAGCAGAGCAAGGCCTAAAAGAAACGCCAACTTCCACGTGCAAACCCAACCCCTCACCACTGGGGCAGAATCCAGCTCCACCTCTCACACGTCTGCAGTCAGCCAAGGTTACTGGCTTTCTCTCCCATAGGGGCTGACCCTGGAAACTACGTCTTACCTCCTTAAAGATTCAGTTCTTCAGGGAATTCACTCTACATTGAATATTTCCCCAGCTATACAGAGTTTGCTGGGAGATCCTTGTTTCCATGTGTATTCCTGTCTCTTGGGGACCCTCAACTACAAATGAAGGGATCAAATAACAGCATTACATCCTGAAGGATTTATACATCCTTAGGACTGAAAGGAATTGACACCTTACAGCCTATTTACCGTTTATCTTAAAACTTTCTTGTGAAGAACCTGCATCTGGGGTAACCGGCAAACTGAACCTTTGAGCTAAATGCAGTCTGCCTTTGCATAGCCCTTAAATCAAAAATAGCTTTACATTTTTAAATGCCTGGGGAAAGAAACCAAAAGAATTTTTGTGACACATGAAAATTATACGAAATTCAAAGTTCTTCTGTGTCCACTAATAGTACTGTTGCAACACAGAGTCATGTACGTGCACTTATATATTCTCTATGGCTGGCTTCATACCACACAAGAAGGAACAGAGATCAGTGGCTTGCAAAGCCTGAAATATTTACTATCTGGCCCTTTACTGAAAGTTTGCTGATCCCTGGAGTAAGTCATTAAGTCAGTCATTAGAGAAGTGATACATTTCTAAGCACTCAAAAAAAATTATACCTAAAAGTAAACCTAGTTAATTATTTTAAGAATGCTAAATTTCTGACTCTATTGGTAAGAGACAATATTCAGTATAATTATCTAATTGCATACATTAGAAGAGTGCAGAGAATGTTTGAATGTTGAAAGTCAAAATCCCTCACTCATAATGTCCCAAATGTTTAAAAACTGTGCTGTGTCATTACTTTACAACAAAGGAAACTATAAGCAAGGTGAGAAGACAGCCTTCAGAATGGGAGAAAATAGCAAATGAAGCAACTGACAAACAACTAATCTCAAAAATACACAAGCAACTCCTGCAGCTCAATTCCAGAAAAATAAACGACCCAATCAAAAAATGGGCCAAAGAACTAAACAGACATTTCTCCAAAGAAGACATACAGATGGCCAACAAACACATGAAAAGATGCTCAACATCACTCATTATCAGAGAAATGCAAATCAAGACCACAATGAGGTACTATCTCATGCCAGTCAGAATGGCTGTTAGCCAAAAGTCTACAAGCAATAAATGCTGGAGAGAGTGTGGAGAAAAGGGAACCCTCTTACACTGTTGGTGGGAATGCAATCTAGTATAGCCACTATGGAGAACGGTGTGGAGATCCCTTAAAAAACTGGAAACAGAACTGCCATATGACCCAGCAATCCCACTGCTGGGCATACACACCAAGGAAACCAGAATTGAAAGAGACACATGTGCCCCAATGTTCATCGCAGCACTATTTATAATAGCCAGGACATGGAAGCAACCTAGATGTCCTTCAGCAGACGAAAGGATAAGAAAGCTGTGGTACATATACATAATGGAGTATTACTCAGCCATTAAGAAGAATACATTTGAATCAGTTCTAATGAGGTGGATGAAACTGTAGCCTATTATACAGAGTGAAGTAAGCCAGAAAGAAAAACACCAATACAGTATACTAACGCATATATATGGAATTTGGAAAGATGGTAATGATAACCCTGTATGCGAGACAGCAAAAGAGACACAGATGTATAGAACAGTCTTTTTTACTCTGTGGGAGAGGGGAGGGTGGGAGGATTTGGGAGAATGGCATTGAAACATGTATAATATCATGTAAGAAATGAATCACCAGTCTAGGTTCAATGCAGGATACAGGATGCTTGGGGCTGGTGCACTGGGATGACCCGGAGAAATGGTATGGGGAAGGAGGTGGGAGGAGGGTTCAGGATTAGGAACTCATGTACACCTGTGGTAGATTCATGTTGATGTATGGCAAAACCAATACAGTAAAGTAAAATAAATAAAAACTGTGCTATGTCATTACTTTAGAATTTGTACGTGCTTTTAATATGACGATGTCTAACTTTTTAAAACAAAAAGGTCTTCTAAACATATTCTCATCATATAAAGAAATAGTATTATTTCAAATATGCATATTTGAGAATATGGGGTGAAATAACCATATCTGGGATCTGGCTTAAAATATTTCAAAGAAGAGAGATAAAGTCAAATATGGAAAAAAAAATAATTAACTGGTAAGTGGGGATGTAGTTTATTAGTTCACTGCACTATTTCTATTTCTGAAAATGTTTGAAAACTTTTCAATAATACTTTTAGAAAGTCTTCAGTAAATCTAAAAAGTCAATTTTTCCAATAGATCTGAAAAGACAAAATTCGACTGCAATTAAAAGTGAACTCAGAAAATACTGACATGTAAAAGAAAACAAAACCCTTAAACTTTTGACAACATTTTTACAGAGCAATAACAAAGTCTTGAAACACCGCCAGCCTAAGTATAAACTGATACAACTATACTGGAAAACTGTGAAATAAAGCTGAAGGTCTGCACAACCTCTAATTCCTCAATCCACTCCAAGGTATAAATCTCAGAACAGTGATTCTCAAACTTTACTGTGCTTAAGATTCACCTGGAGCTTCTGTTTCAGTCTGCTGGACACCAGAGTTTTTCATGCAGCAGGTGAGTGTGTGGTCCGTCAACTTGCATTTGTGATAAGCTCACAGATGATTAACACCAATGCTGCTGCCAAAGGACCACACTTTGAGTTAACACTGTCCTAAAGAAACTGTGCACATGTGCACCAGAATGCATGTTAACAAAACATTCACAGCAGCAGTATTTTAACACTGCAATGGAAACAAACAGCCAACAAAGGAATGGTAAAATAAATTGTGGTATATTCAAAGAAAGGAATGATGAAATTAACCAGCTACTGAAGGACAGAATACACCACCCTAAAATATGTCACTCTGGCAGACCAATTATTTTGAGCTGTAGGCACTGGAAAAGACAGCTTATCCACAGAGCAGCTCCTCCGAACTCCTCTCATCTGCCCAAAGAGATAAGCTCAAGAAGGAGCTCAGTTGGGGAGTTCCTTCCTCCCTGCCCCAGGAATGTCACCAACCAGGGAAAACTGACTCTTATCACAGAAGAGGAGACTAGAAGTCAACACCACCGTCGGACAAACTTTGTCACAAGCTACCATACCTCCCATCTATTCTTCTCAAAGTCCATTCACTCTTCCTAAAAATCATTTCTCTCCCCAAGGGATCTATATCCCCCTCTCCCCTTTCTGTGTGATGATATTTAAGCCTGAATTCTAAGCCATCTTGGAGAGTTACTCATGTTTCTCTGGGTTTCTTCCATGTAAACATAAATCACACATGTTAATAAGCTTTTCTCATGTTAATCTGTCTTTTATTACCAGAGTTTCAGCTAAAATCTCAGAACTGTAGAGGGAAATTATTATTCTCTCTGCATGCTACACACAAAATTAAATGAATCTTTTACCAAAAAACTGAGGAAAAGAAAGATCCAAAAATAAAAATATGATTCTGCTTAATATCACGCCAGAAAAATTAAAGGCATTCTTTAGATTGCATATGTAAATGATAAACAAAAGCAAGGAAATGGTGATCTAAAAATTTATTAAGTGAAAGAACAAGTTTCATAGTCAGGAAGACAGGTTTCTGGAGTACTGGCGATGTTCTAGTCTGCATATTGATGATAGCTGCATTGGTACTCATTTTGAAAATATGAATTATTCTATCTTATGCATCTTTCTTACTTATAACAAATTTTTAAAGATACTTTCTTTGATGATAGGATTTTATGAAAGTGACTTCCCAGAGTTTGCCATTTGAATCTCAGTGTTCTAAATCTAGCCTCATCCTTTTTAGTCAATTAAATTACATTTTATAATATAAGTTCAAAGAAATAAATATTAGCCTTGGTGGTATATGCAATGGTAATTTATCACTACAGTACAAAGTTTTGAGTGAACAGCATAACAAATAGATATTGCTATGATAAATCCTCCCCCCAAAAAATTTATACCTTTAAAAAATACTGAAATGGCTCAAATATCTTGAAATTTGAATTGAGAAATAACAATCAACACAAAACCTAATTGCGAATTTAACACTGAAGAGTCCGTGGATGAAAGCAGTATCGCTTAATCAACTTCAATTCAGTCGCTCAGCCATGTCCAGCTCTTTGCGACCCCATGAACTGCAGCACGCCAGGCCTCCCTGTCCATTACCAACTCCCGGAGTTCACTCAGACTCATGTCCATCGAGTCCGTGATGCCATCCAGCCATCTCATCCTCGGTCGTCCCCTTCTCCTCTGGCCCCCAATCCCTCCCAGCATCAGGGTCTTTTCCAATGAGTCAACTCCTTGCATCAGGTGGCCAAAGTACTAGAGTTTCAGCTTTAGCATNGAGTTCACTCAGACTCATGTCCATCGAGTCCGTGATGCCATCCAGCCATCTCATCCTCGGTCGTCCCCTTCTCCTCTGGCCCCCAATCCCTCCCAGCATCAGGGTCTTTTCCAATGAGTCAACTCCTTGCATCAGGTGGCCAAAGTACTAGAGTTTCAGCTTTAGCATCATTCCTTCCAAAGAAATCTCAGGGCTGATCTCCCTCAGAATGGACTGGTTGGATCTCCTTGCAGTCCAAGGGACTCTAAGAGTCTTCTCCAACACCACAGTTCAAAAGCATCAATTCTTCGGCACTCAGCCTTCTTCACAGTCCAACTCTCACATCCATACATGACCACAGGAAAAACCATAGCCTTAACTGCTGCTGCTGCTAAGTCGCTTCAGTCGTGTCCCACTCTGTGCGACCCCACAGACGGCAGCCCATCAGGCTCCACCATAGCCTTGACTAAACGGACCTTAGTCGGCAAAGTAATGTCTCTGCTTTTGAATATGCTATCTAGGTTGGTCATAACTTTTCTTCCAAGGAGTAAGCGTCTTTTAATTCATGGCTGCAGTCACCATCTGCAGTGATTTTGGAGTCCCCCAAAATTAAATCAACTTCACTATCACTCAATCTATAAGTCTGCCCAAAGATAAATAGTAATTATGCTTTTAATGTGTATAGAACAAGCATCCTACATGTATCTAACTGGCGAGATTTGGAAAGATTCCAAATATCACAGGAAAAATAAAGTGCAGGTGTGAGAAAGATTTTTCTCCTTCCCACCGCAAAAGCTCCCTCTTCCACCCCCACCCCCACTCCCGAACAACAACAACAAAAACCCAGCAGAAAGAAGGGGAAAAGGAGAGTGCAAGCTCCAAGAGAAATATCACTATGAAACACACAAACGATGGATGCCATTTGACACAGCATGCAGGGACAGCGGTACCTCAAAATTGAGGCCCACCAGTCCACACACAAACAAGGCAACAATGAAACCTGGGAAACCACAGGGACCATCTGGAGTCTACAAAGTTTTCACCAGCATAGGTGAGGGGAAAAAATTCCTCACAAGGTCAAAAACTTTGTAAATCTTATTGAAATACTTACCATCAAACTACTGGTTCCAGAAGGAATAGAGGTAGCAGAGTAGAAAAAAGAGGGAAAACCCAATCAATACTAAGAATAAAAAGTGGCAGCACAACATCAACTCTAGGCACCCTGAATAAAATAACAAATGAATAGAAAGTATGAGGCCAAGCAGCCAACTTTCAGCAAGTATTGAGCGGTGGGTGGTTGGTGCCCCTTCCGCTTCTTATCACCATTTTGCTTAATGTGTGGACAGAGTTCCTTAGCTATTCTAAAGAGCAGACCCGGGAGGGCAAAGGTTAAGTCTGTAATATTCATTAAGGTCAACAAATCAATGTGCAACTTAAATTACTAAGGGACTAAGAACCCTTACATTTTATTCTACAGCAACTGGACTACCTAGTATTTTAGGAAAATCATCTAAGTTTATCCAGAATGTATCTATACAACTAAGTAGTGGTTTAACATTTAAGTGAATAAAATAGATGGTTTTTATATTTGCTGGTATGATCCATATCGAACCATCACCCTGAACAAATGAAAGGTGACAATCACCTTACTTATATGTACCTAATGTGCCATAAAAGATGGAATTTTACTCACAACCTTGTTACCTTAGCTTTTATTGTTTTGTAAAGTATATCATACCATCTTTTACTTACTACAGCTTCATACCCACCATTCAAAGCAATCTGTAGATAGGAGGATTTATGATTTTGGTAATAAGGATGTTAGCTCATACTTGCAGAGCACTTTGCTATTAAGTCAAGTAATTTGCTGAATGCTACACTACCTCATCTAATTTTCAAAACCACCACATGAGGCAGATACTATTTATTATAACCACTTATTTGAGGAAATACAGGTTTGGTGTTTAAATGATTTGACCCAAAGTCGCAAAGGCCCAACTATAAATCCAAAAATGTAAACCACTATACTGCAGAATAAGTAAGCAACTTAAAATAGTATTTTCACATTATTTCAATGTCGTTTTCTTATTTCTGTGAGTGCTGAAAACATGTATGACAGACCAATGTAACATTAATCAAAAGTTTTATGAAGAATTTCCCAATTCATTGATTTTCTAAGTACCTGAACATAAAGACACCACATATTCAAGTAGGAAATAATTAAAACACTATTTTGATCTTATTTTAAAAAATCAAATTCTAGTCATAAATAAAAATAATGGGCAAATAATGTTTCTCTGTTAACTGGTCAATTTCATCAATAACACTGGTGCAAGATTCAAATCTCTCAAGCTCTCTCTCACACACACTCATTTTAAAAATAACCAAAAAGCATATTCCTTCTTGCTACAAGGAATTCAATAAATGAAACTAATAACTTACAATGAAAACAAAAATTTATCAAGAAACCTTTAAATAACAATGTTTTAAAAGACTAGAACAAATTTGCAGATACAGTCTACATACCTTACAGCTAAGTAAAAGGCATATCTTCCTTCAAGATTGTTTAAAATAACTTGAGTATTTCCCTAAGAACAGTTAAAGCTTTACACATGATATTGGAAGGCCTAAAACTTCAGAAAGCTAAGTACATTTAAAGAGATGAAAAGCAATTGGTATCTCAAACAACAAAATGTGACATACCCAGTGGTGTTCTGGTGAATGCGTAACAACTGCTCTTCAGAGAAAAAAAAAATCCTGACTTTCTGTACTTGCTAATTTCCATGATTTGTCTGATTTTAAGCCACCAAAGGATCATCACTGAACACAGAATTGGGAAGAGATGAGCACTAATGCATCATTTTATAGTATTTCCACCATACAGATACAATCAAACAGATGCCAATAACCTCAAGAACACATTAACAGTAAAATATAGTAAAATAACTAGGAAGTGGTGAGTTTTGAGTATTCATTATCTTCGTTCAAAATGTAATTTATATAATTGTATGTTTATGTAATTTCAATGATGGCTGCCAAAATCCTGAATTTAACAATCAACTCCAGGAAGAGCCAGTTTCAGCACACCATTGGCATACGGTTCCCTTT
Source organism: Aepyceros melampus (assembly GCA_006408695.1). NCBI lineage: Eukaryota > Metazoa > Chordata > Mammalia > Artiodactyla > Bovidae > Aepyceros > Aepyceros melampus. The sequence continues at coordinate 43,307 of SJXQ01000482.1, read as the reverse complement.
TTAATTCACCCCAGTCCTTCATTTATTTCCCTCACTTTGCTATTATACATTTTGGTGGATTAGTAAGGAAGTTTCAACAGTTTAATCCACCAGTGCTTTCACTTATTTATCCTAAGCCTATGTAAATATTCCCTAAATCCACCTATTCTTTTTGTTCAGTTAAGCAAAAGCCACTCCCCAGGGCTTAAACATAAAAATTGAGTAACAATCATTCATTCCCATTCCTCATCACAGAAAAATGAAAGCAGTGGCCAGTTTCCTTTGCTGTAAACATACTTCCCCCAACCTATTCCTTTGACATGACGGTTTTTGCCTGACCCAAGCTGATTTTAAGTTGCCTAAAAAACCAGATCAACTTACATCTACACCACTACTACTTACACCCTTCTCACCTGCAATGGTATGTTGCTACTACTTTACTTTCTGCCAATCTGACAGGAATGAAGTGCTGCATTACTATTTTAGCTTGTATTTCCCTGAGAGCAACCTAACAAAATCTACTGAATTTAGTAATAGAGAAAGATGTCCCAGGAATACAGAAGAATAGGTACCTAGGTCAATCCTAACAAAAAATATAACTAAAAGTCTAGCATTAAAAAAAATCTTAAAAACATTAAAAAGCTAGCAAGGAAGATACAAATTCCTAAGCCAGAAAATGAAAAAGACTGAAAATCCAAAACAGTACAATGAACGGAGACAAGCTTTTGTCTTGAGGGATACATACTAAGTCACTCCAGTTGTGTCCAACTCTTTGCAACCCCAGGGACCGTAACCCACCAGTCTCCTCTATCCATGGGATTCTCCAGGCAAGAACACTGGAGTAGGCTACCACACCCTTCTGCAGGGATCTGGGATCTTCCTGACCCAGGGATCAAACCCATGTCTCTTATGTCTCCTGCATTGGCAGGGGGGTTCTTTACCACTAGTGCCACCCAGGAAGCCCTTTGCCTTGAGGTAGGATACCCTCAAATGGCTGCATTATGGTAAATTAGAAATAACTTTCCTCTCCTGACCACCATCTCCCAGGCAACTTCAAGGAAAACCCACTGAACCTGGACACTGGGTGGGGAGGAGATGAAAAAAATCACCACTACGAATTTGGGAACACAAATAGAACTCTTGCTGCATCTGCTGTCTGACTTCGTAATTCCTACACGGTCTAAAAACACTATACTGAAATTCTCACACTTTAACATGCATCAGAATCACCTACATGGCCTATTTAAACAGAATGCTGCTACTTCATAGATAAACATATATGTGTGTGTGTATATATAATTTGCCTAATTTGAATGTTATTTTTGATTAATGCGGAGAAGGCAATGGCATCCCACTCCAGTACTCTTGCCTGGAAAATCCCATGGATGGAGGAGCCTGGTAGACTGCAGTCCATGGGGTCGCTGAGAGTCGGACATGACTGAGCGACTTCACTTTCACTTTTCATTTTCATGCATTGGAGAAGGAAATGGCAACCCACTCCAGTGTTCTTGCCTGGAGAATCCAGGGACGGGGGAGCCTGGTGGGCTGCCATCTATGGGGTTGCACAGAGTCAGACACAACTGAGGCAACTTTGATTAATGAGAAACCGAGCAGCCAGGACCAAGGAGGTGCCTAGACACACGGTCCACCCGGGACAGGGCACTCACCAAGTACCCAGCTGTCTGAGAGGCTTGGACCTGGGAAGGGCATAAAACACACAGCCCATCTGGGTTTGCGCCTTTGCAGAGCACCTGAGAACCTGAGCAGCTTAGAGCAGGGAAGTGCATGAAACAAAGGGCCCACATGGGACGGGGCACTTGCAGGGCACCCTGGAGCCAGAGCAGTGTGGACCTGGGAAGCACATGCCGCCTCGGGCTGAGGGAAACCCAGTGTGATCCACTCCCTGCGAGCACTCCCCACACATGCTAGCGGTATTTGTTTGGGTGTCCCTCCCTCCCCACATTACAACTGAACAAGTGAGTCTAAATAAGGGGCCACCTTTGCCTCCTCGTGTCAGGGTAGAAATTAGACACTGAAGAGACTTGGAAACAGAGGAAGCCAAAATAAACAAAGAAGGGGGAACCACTCTGGAAGTGACAGGTGCAACAGGTTAAAACTCTGCAGTTAATGCTGAGACTGTGCATTTGAGGGGCAACCATAGACCTTGAGAACAAATACTAGCCTGAATAAGGGACTATCTGACACCGAACTGAGCCCACACTGGCCACAATGGCTCCAGAGAAACTCCTAGATAAATATTATCACGTTTTAATTTATTAAAAATTTAGTTATTATACTCCTTTAACTTTTATTTTTATAGCCTACTATTACCACAATCACAGACAACTAACCAAACTAATCACATGGACCATCGCCTTGGGTAACTCGATGAAACTATGAGCCATGTCATGTAGGGCCACCGAAGATGGAAGGGTCATGGTGGAGAGTTCCGACAAAACATGGTCCACTGGAGAAGGGAATGGCAAACCACTTCAGTATTTTTGCCTTGAGAAGCCCATGAACAATATGAAAAGGCAAAAAGATGACACTGAAAGATGAACTCCCCAGGTCGGTTGGTGACCAATATGCTACTGGACAAGAGTAGAGAACTAACTGCCAAAAGAATGAAGAGACAGAGCCAAAGTGGAAGCAATGCCCAGCTGTGGATGCGACTGGTGATGGAAGTAAAGTCCAATGCTGTAAAGAACAACACTGCATAGAAACCTGGAATGTTAAGTCCATGAATCAAGGTAAACTGGAAATGGTCAAACAGGAGATGGCAAGAGTGAACATCGACATTTTAGGAATTAGTGAACTAAAATGTACTGGAATGGGCAAATTTAATTCAGATCATTGTATCTACTACTGTGGCCAAGAATACCTTAGAAGAAATGGATTAGCCATCATAGTTAACAAAAGAGTCTGAAATGCAGTACTTGGGTGCAATCTCAAAAATGACAGAATGATCTCAGTTGTTTCCAAGGCAAACCACTCAGTTTCACAGTAACCCAAGTCTATGCCCTAACCACTAATACTGAAGAACCTGAATGGTTCTGTGAAGACCTACAAGACTTTCTAGAACTAACACCCCCAAATGATGTCCTTTTCACCATAGGGGATTGGAATGCAAATGTAGGAAGTCAAGAGATACCTGGAGTAACAGGCAAGTTTGGCCTTGGAATACAAAATTAACAGGGCAAAGGCTCATAAATTTTGCCAAGAGAACGCACTGGTCATAGCAAACACCCTCTTCCAACAACACAAGAGATGAATTACACATGGACATCACACGATGGTCAACACCGAAATCAGACTGATTATATTTTTTGCAATTGAAGATGGAGAAGCTCTATATAGTCAGAAAAAACAAGACCAGGAGCTGATTGTGGCTCAGATCATAAACTCATTATTGCCAAATTCAGACTGAAATTGAAGAAAGTAGGGAAAACCACTAGACCATTCAGGTATGACCTCAATCAAATCCCTTATGATTATACACTGGAAGGGAGAAATAAATTTAAGGGACTAGATCTGATAGACAAGAGTGCTTCAAGAACTATGGATGAGGTTCGTGACATTGTACAGTAGGCAGTGATCAACACCATCCCCAAGAAAAGGAAATGCAAAAAGGCAAAACGGCTGTCTGAGGAGGCCTTAAACATAGCTGAGAAAAGAAGAAGCTAAAGGCAAAAGAAAAAAGGAAAGATATACCCATGTGAATGCAAAGTTCCAAATAATAGCAAGGAGAGATAAGAAAGCCTCCTTCGGTGATCAATGCAAAGAAATAGAGGATGGGAAAGACTAGAGATCGCTTCAAGGAAATTAGATACCACGGGAGCATTTCATGCAAGGATGGGCACAATAAAGGACAGAAACAGTATGGACCTAACAGAAGCACAAGATATTAAGAAGAGGTAGCAAGAATGCACAGAAATTTTATACAAAAAAGATCTTAATGATCTAGATAACCATGATGGTGTGATCACCCACCTAGAACCAGACATCCTGGACTGCGAGGTCAAGTGAGCCTTAGGAAGCATCACTACAAACAAAGCTAGTGGAGGTAATGGAATTCCAGCTAAGTTATCTCATGTCCTAAAAGATGATGCTGTGAAAGTGCTACACTCAATATGTCAGCAAATTTGGAAAACTCAGCAGTGGCCACAGATCTGGAAAACATGAGTTTTCATTCCAATCCCAAAGCAAGGCAACGCCAAAGAATGCTCAAACTACCACACAATTACACTCATCTCACACGATTGGAAGTAATGCTCAAAATTCTCCAAACAAGACTTCAAAAGTTTGTGAACCAAGAACACCCAAATGTTCAAGCTGGTTTTAGAAAAGGCAGAGGAACCAGAGATCAAATTGCCAACTTACAGTGGAACATGGAAAAAGAAAGAGAGTTACAGAAAAACATCTACTTCTGCTTTATTAACTACACAAAAGCCTTTGACTGTGTGGATCACAATAAACTGTGGAAAATTCTTCAAGAGATGGGAATACCAGACCACCTAACATGCCTCTTTAGAAATGTGCATACAGGTCAAGAAGCAACAGTTAGAATTGAACATGGAACAACAGCCTGTTCCAAATTTGGAAAGGAGTACGTCAAGGCTGTATATTGTCACCCTGCTTATTAAACTTCTATGCAGAGTACATCAGGTGAAATGCTGGGCTGGAAGAAGCACAAGCTGGAATCAAGATTGCCTGGAGAAATACCAATAACCTCAAATATGCAGATGACACCACCCTTATGGCAGAAAGTAAAGAGAAACTAAAGAGCCTCTTAATGAAAGTGAAACAGGAGAGTGAAAAAAGCTGCCTTAAAACTCAGCGTTCAAAATGCGACGATCATGGCATCCGGTCCCATTACTTCATGGCAAACAGATGGGGAAACAATGGAGACTGTGAGAGACTTTATTTTGGGGGGCTTCAAAGTCACTGCAGATGGTGACTGCAGCTGTGAAATCAAAAGATGCTTGCCCCTGGAAGAAAAGCTATGACAAACCTAGACAGCACATTAAAAAGCAGAGACACTGCTGACAAAAATCCATCTAGTCAAAGCTATGGTTTTTCCAGTAGTCATGTATGGATGTGAGAGTTGGACCATAAAGAAAGCTGAGTACCAAAGAACTGATGCTTTTGAACTGTGGTGTTGGAGAAGACTCAAGAGTCCCTTGGACTGCAAGGAGATCCAACCAGTCCATCCTAAAGGAAATCAGTCCTGATTATTCATTGGAAGGACTGATGCTGAAGCTGAAATTCCAATACTGTGGCCACCTGATGTGAAGAACTGACTCATCTGAAAAGACCCTGATGCTGGGAAAGGTTAAAGGCAGGAGGAGAAGGGGATGACAGAGGATGAATGGTTGGAAGGCACCACTGACTCAATGGACATGAGTTTGAGCAAGCTCTGGGAGTTGGCAATGGACAAGGAGGCCTGGTGTGCTGCAATCCATGGAGTCGCAGAGAGTCGGACAGGACTGAGTGACTGAACTGAACTGATATTATCATCAGCTGCAATGTTTAATATCTAGAGTCTGATGGCAACAAAATGTTTAATGAAATTTAAAATATATTGTTTTATGTACCAGTACTACATAATAGCATGTGTGTGTGTGTGTGTGTGTGTGTGTGTATGTAAAAATACATGAAGAGGAGTATGATAAAGTGATCAGTGAAGACTCAAACATAAAAGTATGGTTCTCTGGTGCAAAATTCTGTGGTGGAAATAAAATACAAATACTACTTCAAGGTAAAAAAGGAACACTGTAAAATTTCCAACAATTAAAGACTAGCATCTTCATGAATGTTACAAAGGATGCAGGCAAATCTCAAGACACTAGGATAGTATATTTATATTCCATTGGATATATTTAAAACAGAGATATTAGTATTTTAAAATCAATATTTTTAATATTCCTGAAATTATATCCCTTACAACTATTTAAACATTATGAAAAAGCTAGATGTCAACTTAAAAATGTAAAATAAGGTAGATAGTTTAAAACATTATTTGGGGATCAAAAATCAAGTAAAAGACCTAAATAGGAATTTCTCCAAAGAAGACATACAAATGGTCAACAGCACACAAAAAGATGCACACTGCTAATTATTAAAGAAATGTAAACCAAAACCATAATCAAGTATCACCGCACACTAGTAAGATCGGCCCTCATTAAGAAGTCTACAAATAAATGCTAGAGAGGATGCAGAGAAACAGGAACTCTCCTGCACCGCTGGTAGGATTATAAACTGGCGAGGCACTATGGGAAACAGCATAGAGGGTTCTTAAAAGACAAAAAGAAAGTAACCATACGATCCAACACTCCTACTCCTGAATATACACCCAGAGAAAACTAACTGAAAAAGACACCTGCACCACAATATTCACAGCAGCACTATTTACAAAAGCCACGACATGGAAGCACCGTAAATGTCCATCGACAGATGAATGGATAAAGATGATCTGGTGTATATACACACACATACACACGAGGCAATACTGCTTGGCTATAAAAAAGAATGCAATATTTGCAGCAACGTGGATGGACCTAGAGATTATACGACGTGAAATCAGACAAATATGTCACTTACATGTGGAATCCAAAGTATGATATGAATGAACTATTTGGAAAACAGACTCACAGACATAGAAAATATATTTATGGTTACAAGGGAAAAGTGGAGAGGAGGGATAAATTAGGAGTTTGGGATTAGCAAATACAAACTATATATATATTGAATAAAACAGATAAACAAGGTTCTATTGTATAGAGGAACTATATCAAGTATCAAGTAATAAACTATGATGGAAAAGAATGTGAAAAAGTATATATATGTGTGTGCGCGTGTGTATAACTAAATCACTTTGCTGTACATAAGAAGGTTAACACAACACTGAAAATAAACTATACTTCAATTTTTTAAATTTAGGAGATAAAAAAGCAAAAAGGTTTAAGTCCCAAAGTACTTGTGAACATGTGCAAAAAGAGTCATGAATAAAAATGTTCACAGCAACATCTTTATAATAATGCAAAATCAGAGACACCACCAATTCCATCAACAATTAAAATGAATAAATCTGGGATATTCACTCAATGGAATACAATGTATCAATAAAGATGAATAAGCTACAGCTACAAACAGTAACATGGATGAACTGTGAATACAGTCATCTATTTAGAATGACTCCATTTACATGGTATTCATGACGAAGTCTATTATTTGAGGACGCTTATGCTTTAGAGATGCGTAACTTAGCGATGAAGCCATAAAGAAAGATAAGAAAAGTATTTTTCTCAGAAGCAAGTATAATACAACAGGAGACCAAGAGGGAGATTCTAATAAACACTGAACTGTTCATTTCTTGGCATGGGTTGGCGGCACAAAAGGACTCACTTTATTAGTCTTGAAAGATGCATACGATTTTACATATTTTTCTGCATGTAAAATATATTACACAATAAAATGACTTCTAAAAATTACCCTTTGATCCAGCAATCTCCATCTGGTGATTCATCCCAGGGACAGCATCAATATACAAAGAACACATGCACACTGATTTTCATTTGTTTGTAGTAGTTAAAAAAAAAACTCAATAATTTATCCAACAGGGCAACTGTGAAGTATCTTGCAGTCATTAAAAAGACCTTAAGCATATTACTTGAGGAATTTTCAAAGTGTTTTAAGTGAAAAAAAAACAAGATGCAGAGAAGTATTCATAACACAATCCATTTCATAAAACCACAAAATTCCTATACATGTGTCTATGTTATATCCATGCCTAGCACAAAGGTTCAGAAAATAAACATGAAATCAGTTTATCTGGCAGGTAAAGGTGTGGGGGATTTAAAAAAAGAAAACGAAAGCAAAAAAAAAATTGGTGTGAACATACATACATGTATAAAGAGATGTACCAAAGTGTCAGTGGTATTTATCTTAGCAGGTTTTCAAGCAACTTTTCAAGTAATTTGTCTTACTGGATTTTCAGGTAAGTTTTATTTTCTTATATTTTTATGTGCCATTTCAAGATTTTAACAATAGCATAGTATATATTATTTTATGGCTAGTAAACAATAAGATAGATACTATCATTTTGGACAAACTATAAATAATAGCCCACCTGGTGACATCCATACAGAAACAGCCCTGGTTGGTCAGTTTATAACGTGGAGAGTAAGTCACATGCTACACTAGAGAAGCTGTTTTCAAGGTGTATGCTACTAGCGGTGCTTCTTGTGTGGTAATCTACCTACAAATCACCTGGGCCTTTTTAAAATGCAGATTCTGTTTGAAGAGAATGGCTACCCACTCCAGTATTCTGGCCTGGAGAACTCCACGGACTGTACAGTCCATGGGGGCACAAAGAGTCTGACACGACTGAGCGACTTTCACTTTCACTTTCTTTTCTCTTTCAGTAAGTCTGGGATGGGGCCCAAGATTCTGCATTTCTAATAAGCTCACAAGTAAATGTAATGCAATTGGCCCACAGAATGTACTTTAACAAGGTGGTGAGCACTTAAAATGTGAGCACTAAGTGGGGAGCACTGAGCACTTTTGCAAATATTACATCATTTAATCCTTATTAAAACTTTCTGAGATAGGTTTAATCATTTCCATCTACCGATACCGAAGCTCAAGCTCACAAGGTAACAGAGAAATACTGATGGAGAAGGGAAATAATGCCCCCTGGTTTATTTAGTTAATGAACCCTTTGACGGCTCTTTCTATACCACACTTATTTCCTATTTTTAGATATCTTCTTTCAGCAGGAAAACACTAGCATCATAACCTAAGAGTTGTCAAGTTTACATCTCAATCCAAAAATGGGACTGCAAATCACCTAACAGAGTGCTAGGTGTGACTCTCAAACCAGCAGCATCAGCAATCTGAAAACTTGTCAAAAATGCACTCTCTCAGGCCCCATTCCAAACTCACTGAGTCAAACACTTTGGGATTGGGGGTGATGCCCACTAAAGTTCAAGAGCCACAGAACAGCAATCAAGGATTAATGGAACAGAAGTCAAGTTACTGCGAAACTAATTAAGGAGACACTGAATTAAAAGGAGTGAACCAAATTTCTTCATAAAACTTCCTTGGCTGCAGAACTCTCTCTTCTAGGAGAATGTTATGGGACCAGTGTTTTAATATGATTAAACTCTCAAGGATCCCGTCCCAAAGTAGATTTTGTTCCGTGGGGCCTGAGGGCTAAGGGCACACACAGGAAGTCAGATAAACTTAAGTATGAACCTGAGCTCTCAAAGTATGAGTGACGGTAGTACAGGAGTAGTAACAGTAAGAAGAAGAGCAATGATAATGATACTGCTACCAGTTCTTTTCTGTTTATAAAAGGTATACACGTATTACTGTAAGAAAATATATGACAAAACATAAGAAATTCCTACGAGCCAGATAACCAACTTTTAGTGTATGTGTATTACCTTCTGGTCTTTTTTCCTTATAGGCACATACGTACACAAATTTGGGAACAAAATCACCAAAACAAAACCCGTACCACTGTATACTTAATTTTGTAGTTACCAGTCTGTCCACTAGACAGACTTCCTGAGGACAAAAGTGGTTTTCACCTTTGCATTCCCAGTACCAGAAAGCCTACCTAGCTTACTGCAGCTGGCATTGAATATTTTTTGACTGAGTGAATAAGAAGAATCAGATACACAGACTGTGCATGTAATAAGAGAAGAGTTTGGGTTTCTTCCATACTCAATTTTAAAGCCAGCTGAACACAAAAGATATCTCTAAGTCCTGTGCATTGGCTTATAAAAGTTCAGTCACACTTTCATAATACAAGCAATACTCTTTCTAGTGCTTGCCACATTATAAAGCTACTTTCCTTAAAAAGCCTTAAGACATTAAGTATGTGGATACATAGCGAAAGCAAGAACAATGTCAATAGAATGACAGATAATTTGGTCCCCAAAGGACCTCAATTTTCTGTGGCGTAAGCTTGTCAGATTTCTCAAATTCCTCTAGAGCTCTTGACTCCGAAAGAGGAAGACTGCTTTCAGAATACCAAGGAATAATGCTGACAGAGCTAGTTTACCACCCCCTCTGAAAAAAGTGAAACCACCTCCTTCTCTGAACAAGTAACAGCATGCGCCTTTCTACAAGTATCATTATGACTCTCTTCAGCGCACTAACCTGCAAGAGGATAGGCCTCTAGGCTGCTGTCCTAATCATTTGTTCTTATACAGCAAATTTAATTACCCTTTTGGAATTTGTAAAAATGGGAATTGTCTGCATTAGTATATTCAATTTCAAGGCACGGACAGAGTTGTTTTCTTAAGCTTCATTATTCTTTAGTCTATCCTGGAAACTGAAGCCCAAGAAAATGAAAGATGAAGGTCATAAAACAAGCTTTATTGACCTCAAGGTAGAATTTGTTCTCACCATAACCAACGACCCTTCCAAAAATATCTAATATATCAAAAGTGAATGCAGCTAACCATGTCCCTGATTGCTTTTAAGAATTTTAGTTAGGCCCTTTATACTAGCTTTTTAAGAATACTCTTCTCCATAGATACTAAAGGAATCTCCAGGCTGAGGTTCTGTCTTCCTAGTCACCTTTTTCAGTCCATGTAGCTTGATACACGCATCATATAAAAAATGAGAAGATTCTTCTCCTGTTATCATCCTTGGTGAATACAGAATCCATATTCAAGATTCAGTACAGTCCGTGTCACTGTCACAAATGCCTAAGAACTCCTTTTTCTGGTTCTTCTTGCGTAAGACTGGAATTTCTAACTAGCTGTTACTGTGGATTACAGTTAAGTTGTACACAAAACTTAGGATCTTTGATTCATTTATACTTCCTGATTTATATACAAAAACAGAAAACATATGAAGAAAGAAAATTATATGTCTAGCTACTGTCTACTTAATTTTTAAAAGATTCAGACTAAACCAAAAACATAGGAAATAACCAACTCTTTCATCTTTGTTCAATCACTTCTCTACATTCCTTGGACAAGTTACATTTCTCCCATGTTTAGAACCACTGATCCTAATAACAAAGCTTCCTGAATGCTGTCCTTTTCCTAAGAATTGACAATTTGAAGAAACAATTAACCACTATATCCCACTTTGATATAGTGAATACCATCTAAAACATTTAGTATCATTCAAAACCTTTTCCAATCAGATAATTTAAGATTAAAGAGTCGATAAAGTTTAGGGATAAATTTAAGCATTAATTTTAAAATTAAATTTCTCCTTTGAGGTATTTACACACTCAAGTATCCTACTATAAATCTATCATTGATTAAACACCGTGGGTATTCTCAGGCTTAGTGTCCACACATTAGAGGACAGTGTTACTGCAGGGAGGGAGTGGCAAGAAAAAAATTTTATTAATCTTTCCAATGTCTCCTATCTTTAACTTTACAACTACCCCAAACCCTCAACATGAAGAACTACCTGTTATTAAGACTCCATTAAATTCAAGAAGAGACAAAAGTAATGTATGATAATGTTGTTGTTCAGCTGTGAAGTCATGTCTGACCCTGCAATCCCATGAACTGCAGCATGCCAGGCTTCCATGTCCTTCATTATTTCCTGGAGTTTACTCAAATTCATGTCCATTGAGCAGGATATCATCCAACTATTTAATCTATGATAATAGATGGTATAATAGATGATACGATAATTTATGATCATAGAAATAGGTAATAATAATCATCTCTAAGAAGTACCATGGGAATGACTTGGAAGGAGTGAAGAGAACTTTGGGGGATAAAGAGTGTTTCCTACTTTTGACAGTGTGTTGATTACACAGTGTATTGTCAAATCTATTTGTCAAAACTCTTTAAAATGTAAATTAGGATCTGTGCATTGCAACATATGAAATGTATGTCCAATCTCTTGTTGTGTCTGACTCTTTGAAACCCCATGGACTGTAGCCCACCAGACTCTTCTGTCCAGGAGATTTTTTCAAGCATAAATTCTGGAGTGGGTTGCCATTTCTTACTCCAGGGGATCTTCCTGACCCAGGAATTGAACCCATGTCTCTTGTGTCTCCTGCATTGGCAGGTGGATTCTTTAGCACTGTGCCACCTGGGAACAAGTAAAAATACACAAATGCAGAATTGGAATTCATCTAGCTTCTGATGTTCATCTCCAAATAACCAAAGAAATTACTCTATGTTTATGAAATGCAAATGAGTCAGTGCTTGTGAAGTCACTTTTCTAATCCACAAATTACCACATAAAACGGTATCAGTTTTATATTTCAAGAGACACTAAAAGTGGTCTATAATATTAAGTATTCCTCATTTAAGTTTTCTCTTAGGAAACTAATGACATTCCTCTGAACAATTCTTTACATGGCAAGATGGTGGGAAGAGTGAAACGTGGGAATTAACTGAGATGTAAAGGTGACCAGAGGCACTGCTTTCGTTCTGAAGATGTGTTATAACAGACAGGAAATCTGAAAACTTCCCAATCAAGACCTTAGAGGCCTCAGACCACAGCGTGCCAAAACACCAGCAAAGCGGCATGCTCCTTTATCAAATGCCACGTCACCCAGGTTGCCCGAGATGCAGTAAAGCATACAGCATAAAAACGCTAAGGGTTTTGGGTACTTCCCTGGAGAAGCAGCATATACTTATAAGAACTGACCTGCTTTAACTTCTCATCAACCATCTCCTCCCACCCACAAAATATACTCAAGCTGATCAACAGTGTTTGCAGCACTTCAAATGCTCATGAAAAAACAACTATTAAGTACAGCATGATTTTATTGTAAGACAATTTTATGATTGCCACATTTGTATAGTCCACATTATACCTATTTTCTTTGGCTCAACAATTCATATTTACTTTACACAAGTAAAAATATAACATCTCTCTGGAGCAGTAAGTTTTTACGTATGATTTAAATATACAATAATTTTAGTGATCATTAGCTGTGTTCTCAAATACAAAATGTACTTGCAAACACTGAATTTACAAAATTTTACCTTCTGATTAACACAGTACATGCGCTGTAAAGCTTAATCCAGATATTCAAGGGAGATTCAAGGGAGATTCATGGGAATAGAAAACTCATACATAAAAACTAAATACTTGGTTTGTTGTTGTTGTTTTTTTTTTTTGCAAACTCTGATAAGTTGAGAAAAGTAAAGGACATGGTCTTCCTGAGGAGGGTGAAAATGAGAAGAGGGATATGAGTCTTGAATGTTTTAATTTTTGATATTTTCAAATGTTAAAAATAAAAAGATAAACAGATTAAACCTAACAATATCACAAAACAAGATTTATTTTTATCCTGATTTTAGAGGTTAAAAAACTAAGGTATGAAGCAGTTAAATAACTTACTTAAGGTCACACAGTGTGGATAGACTCAACCCAGGCAGCCTGACTCTGAAAACCCAAACTCTTCCCCATGATAACAGAACGCAGCCGTCTCATTCCAAGAGTGCATTCCCTCTCCTTCGCTTCGGTGACTGATGTGTGGATAGGCACACAACTTAAATCAGAGTCCTCTTGCTACAGCTGGAGGAAAACATTCCCTTCAGGCCACTCAAATGACATGTAGATGCCAAGTAACCACGAGCCAACAGGCCATCCCGTTAAATAAAGCCTATACACATATAAGAGGATAAAACTAGGTAACAAGCAAAATGAAAACTAGGGTGTGGGTGTGCATGCAGAGATCATCATGAGAAATGCCGGGCTGGAGGAAGCACAAGCTGGAATCAAGATTGCCAGGAGAAATACCAATAACCTCAGATATTCAGATGACACCACCCTTATGGCAGAAGTGAAAAGGAACTAAACAGCCTCTTGATGAAAGTGAGAGAGGAGACTCAAAGGTTGGCTTAAAACTCAACATCCAGAAAACTAACATTATGGCATCTGGTCCCATCACTTGATGGCAAATAGATGGGGAAACAATGGAAACAGTGACAAACTTTATTTTGAGAGGCTCCAAAATCACTGCAGATGGTGACTGCAGCCATGAAATTAAAAGACGCTTGCTCCTTGGAGGAAAAGTTATGACCAACCTAGACAGCATATTAAAAAGCAGAGACATTACTTTGCCAACAAAAGTCCATCTAGTCAAAGCTATGGTTTTTCCAGTAGTCATGTATGGATGTGAGAGTTGGACTATAAAGAGAGCTGGGCGCTGAAGAACTGATGCTTTTGAACTGTGGTGTTGGAGAAGACTGCTCCAAGGTGTTGGTGTAGGAAGACTGCTGAGAGTCCCTTGGACTGCAAGGAGATCCAACCAGTCCATAATAAAGGAAATCAGTCCTGAATATTCACTGGAAAGACTGATGCTGAAGCTGAAACTCCAATACTCTGGTCACCTGACGCAAAGAGCTGACTTATTTGAAAAGACTGATGCTGGGAAAGATTGAAGGTGGGAGGAGAAGGGGACAACAGAGGATGAGATGGTTGGATGGCATCACCAACTCAATGGACATGAGTTGGTGATGGACAGTTTGAGTAAACTCCGGGAGTTGGTGATGGACAGGGAGGCCTGGTGTGCTGCAGTCCATGGGGTCACAAGAGTCAGACGCAACCGAACTATGCATGCACATACAGAATTTCTCAATTTCAGCTCCACTGATGCTGGTTCCTGAACTTGGTCCTTTGAGTCTGTGAGCTATTGTAGGACTCTTCCTAATAATGTGAAAGAACCAAACTTCAGACAAACTACAGTTGACCCGTGAACAATACAAATTAGAACTGTGGAGGTCAAATACGTGGACTTTTTTCAATAGTAAATGCTCCAGTACACCATGAATTCTAGCAAACTCCAAGAGTTAGAGAAGGACAAAGGAACCCAGCATGCTGCATTCTACTGGGTGGAAAAGAGTCGGACATGACTTAGCGACTGAACAATGACAACACACCATCTGCAGTTTGGTTGAGTCCTCCATTCCTAACCATGGACACAGAGGAATGGCTACAAATTAAACTGGACTGCCCAGAGCACCTGCAACCCAAACCCCCATGACATTCAAGGGTTGGCTGAATAAAAATCCTCTACATCTAGTTGACTCCACTTTCAAAGAGCTAGATATCCAGAGTCTATCAACTCTTCACAAACTTCAGAGCCAGGACTCTGTCCAAGTCACTTATCTCTTGCCGAGGGTTTTGCGCCTTTGCTTGACTCTTGCTCTCTCGGGTCTACTCCCGCATGGTTCCCAGAGCAATCTTTTAAAAGCCTAAGTCAAGTTATGTCAATCTGTTCCTCAAAAAAACTCTGCAATGTTCCCATCTTTCTCTAAAACAAAACTCTAGAAACCACATCGATGGTTGGTTATAAGGCGGTTCATGCCCCATCCCAGTCCTTATCTACAATCCCTTGCACTCTAACTACACTGGTGTCATAACTATTCCCAGAACACACCAGATACCTTCATTACAAGCACACCTAAGCACCTTTCTAGTTACTGTTCCTTCTCCCTGTCTTTGCTATTCCCCTAGAGATCCTTCACGGCTTGCTCTTTAGTTTCTGCTTGAATGTCACCTTATCAGAGAAGTTACCCCTAAAACCCTATTTAAAATAAAAACAAGTCTATACCCCATGATCTCTACCTTTCCACTCCCATTTTTCTGCATCACATTCAAAACCCTCTGAAACACGGTATATTGATATTTTACTTGTTTACGGTCTCCCCCAAGTATAATATGACGCCTGTGACAGTGTGGAGATTTCTCCACTTCTACATCCTTAGGACAGTGCAAGGCAAAGTAGGTCTTCATCAAATATTTATTGAATGAGCTCTGGAATACTGGGCAGTCATTAAAAATAATGCTATAAAAAATTTTAACATGATAGAAGAAACTGATTAAGCAGAAAGAGTATTTTATCAAAGAATATGTAACCAACACATCAGAAAGGAAATCACAAGGGAAAATAGATAATATTTTTAACTGAATGTTAACAAAACACTTCAAAAATTGTGGCATTCAGCTAAAGCAATTCTTGGGGGAAAATCTGTAGCCTTAAAAGCTTATTTTTGAACATCCAAAAGATTTAAAAATCAAAAGAATATACAAGAATGACCTCCAAATTTTCTATCTAAAACATATGAGAAAAATAGCCATCAACATTCTATTCTGGTTTTTTCCCATGGTGATATTACAAGTGATTTGCAATTTCTTGAATGTGCCTTTCTATATTTCCCACATTATAGCTCTCTCTAATGAACACATATTATTTTAATAATAAAAACATTTTAAACAACTTTTCCTTGTGTGTTAATTGTAATCACTGGCCTCCTGCTCTGCCTGTCTCTTAAAATTCCTGCTCCCCAGGATTCTATGCTTGTGCCTCAATTTGTATCCATCCCTCAGTAATCTTAACCACTGTTCAGCTTCATTTATAATATGTAAATTGACAATTTCTCAATTTTTTTATAATGTCCTAAATTGGAGACATATTTCCAAATGCTTAAAAGATGCTTCTAGACAGAAATCCTCAAAATTTAACAAGCCTAAAAGGACTCATTATCATTTCCTATACTTATTATTTTCTTCTTTATTTTTAATATTGGTTAATGACATCACCACACACCCCAGTTCCCAACTCTATCAGTTCTATCTTAGAGAACTCAAGTGTATAAAAATCTCAAATTCAACTGAGCACTGAGCAAGAACCAGCCCCGTGTTTGTAACCCTGACAACTACAATGGCCAGCCCCTAAAAAGGGCTCGATTCACATTTATTAAAGCAATACTTAGCATCTACACTATTATAACTTCTTCAAAGTAAACAGTAAATTCAAAAATATGGTTAGAACAGTTGCATGTTTAGCTGGTTAACCTAAATCTATCATCAGTGTGGGCACACGTGATTCCTGCCTCCTGATACTTACACCTTTCTGTCATTCCCTCCCCCTTGAGTATAAGCAGGACCTGTGACTTGATTATAACCAATGGAACGCAGCAAGGGCCATGGGCTGAGTGTCATTACGTGTACATATTTACATAAGACTGTAGCACCGGCCCGTCTTGCGAGTCTCTCCTTTGCTGGCTTTGAAGAAGCAAGCTGCCAACAGCTTAATAACCATGAGGAAATGAATTGTAGTATTTAATAAGGAGCACAGAAAACTACCTGCAACTGAATACAATCATAACCTAAGCTATTCCTGAACTCTGTTCATACAAAGGGCATGTTTGCTCCAATTTCTAAACACTTCAGTAAGTGGAGAACAATTTAAGAACACCAGTCAAGTATATACATACATGTAAAATTAATTAGGAAGTATTTTGCTACATATAGCAGTTCCTATACTTCTTTTTTAACCTATTTGCTAATATACCCAATTGTGCAGATACCCAGAATACATAGTAAATATAACCTTAACACAATTCTTATAAAAACTGACAACTAATTAGTGGTACTGGTAAAGAAAATAAGTGGTTTCCAGGCAAAGTAATCCAATTGGAGAGGACTGGGGGACTTGCTGAAGACGTTGCTGCTAAGTCACTTCAGTCGTGTCCGACTCTGTGCGACCTCAGAGACGGCAGCCCACCAGGCTCCTCCGTCCCTGGGATTCTCCAGGCAAGAACACTGGAGTGGGTTGCCATTTCCTTCTCCAATGCATGAAAGTGAAAAGTGAAAGTGAAGTCGCTCAGTCGTGCCCGACTCCTAGCGACCCCATGGACTGCAGCCTACCAGGCTCCTCCGTCCATGGGATTCTCCAGGCAAGAGTACTGGAGTGGGATGCCATTGCCTTCTCTGAAGACGTTACTTGTCAGTAAAACAACGGAGCTTGTACTGGCTTTGCAGTCAGCAAAGCATCAAAAGTACTCAGGTCAGGCAGCTGCTCTCTTATCAGATGGTGCCCACTGCAACACAAACCACTCCTCCCTTGGGCACCCACTCCACCCTGCAGGCAAGAAAACTCAAAATATTCCCAAAGCAGAAACTTTCATGAGGGAACCCATACTTTAGCATAACAAATTATCGAGTATCGAGTGTTTAAGGATTATGTGAGATTACAAATGAGAAAAATTAACCACAAGAGTTCTTGATTTCTGAGGGGTGGATGCGGGAGGAGATGGGTGACAGGATGGTGGTTAATTAGTCATTTTTCTGAAGCAGACATTTCTCTCCTACCACTCTTAAGTTTTTGACTGAATAAAAGAACAATCAGGAATAGAAAGCAGATTAATCACAATATCCCCAATTCAAACATTCTGGCACTAAATACTGGTAAGTAATAATAACTGAGCATAATTCAACACAGTTACTTAATGCAGATAATCTAACACCTTAAAACCCACATCCGTCCTGAAGATTGAGAAGCTGGCCTAAAACTACAAATTTTAACATATTCAGTTTTAAGCAATGACAAACTTCTTCAATAAAAGGTGGCAATTGTTCCTAAGTAACAGGAGGCACCTGAATTACAATCATACACCCAAACTTAAGCCAATCAATTAGGAGGTGACCAAAAGCAACCCAGTACCATCAATAAATTGTCTAGATTAATTCATCTCTCCGTCTCACTTCCAGACTCAGAGATACATGAGGACCCCACGTGATTTCTCTAGAAATGATCTCCATTGACTGGCATAATTTTATAGTCCAATTTACCTTCAATATCCTTGCTAGATCATTAAACACTATTTTACCACCCATCATAATTGATGTTAACAAACATTAGCAACTTGTATGAAAAAAATGTAGACATACACTAAAGCCAAGAAAATCCTAAGATACCATCAAGTCTTCAATATTAGACTATTCCCTTAAAGACCTGTTTTAAAACAAAGGTGATTAAACAAAAAAAGGCTCTTGTTCACTGTAAAACTTTTGTTAAACTCAGCACTCTGAAAAGAAAAAAAGAAAACTACTTGATCTAAAAATTCCTGTATGTTTTATAATCATACTGATATACAACTCAGTTCTAAGAAATTCTAAGAAAATTCTGTAAACTGAAATATAAATTAAGTACCTCTTTCTTCTATTTCTCTAGAGAGAATTAAATAAGAGCGAATATAGCCACAATACATGTCCCAAAAGAGCAAAACATAAAACACAGAAAACCTCATTTAATTTGCTAATTCATTATGATGAAACTAGTTAACAATTCAACTTACCAGATGTCTAAATTTTTTTTAAGTGATATTGTTTAGATTTTCTTTTTCCATAAGAGAAACATAATTTTGTATCTGATTAGTGCCATATTTTCCTATAAGGAAATAGTAACAATACAAACATCAATTAAAGTTTTATAAAATTACAGAAATAACTTTCCACTAATTTAGAAATAATCCTTCTCTCAACTTTCAGATGGAGTTCCTTTTTATTTGCCCAAACATCTGCACAATTTCTAACTGAATAAATTACTAAAAAATTAAGTCAACATGGAGTAATAATGAAATCCAGTTTTTAAAATAAGATTCAGGGACTTCCCTGGCAGTCCAGACGTTACAACTTTGCCTTCCAATGTGGAGGGTGCAGGTTCAATTCCTGGTCAGGGAGTTAAGATCCCACAAGCCTTGGGGCCAAAAATTTTAAATGTAAAACAAAAGCAATATGTAACAAACTCAATAAAGAGTTTAAAAAATTAAAAAAGAAAGACTTATCTGGTTCCCTAAATCTCAGGATGACAACAAACAGGGTTCTATTAAGTTTCCCTAATGAGCTCAACTACTGAAATACAGGTAAAAAAATCTCATTAACGCAAACACTCTAGAAAGATGCTTTTTCACTCTCAAGTGTATTCCATCTCCCAGTCTTAAGTAGGATTTAAGGTACTGGCACTTTGATCTGTCCATATCATTTAGAAAGAACAGGTAATTTCTCTGATTCTCTTCCAAGTTTTCTCAACTAGAGTCCCTCATTTGAACTACCAAACACAAAATTGTCCCAGTGACTGTTTTCTCAAATTTCCTAAGAATGATACATAGCTAGAAACATTCCAAATGCACACCAGAATAGTTAACTAACTGCACACAACAGATACTTTTAAGCCACTGGGGCTCCATTCTCTACAGGGACTTGGTTAGGAAACGCTGCCACAGTTCTCAGTGTCACTGTGCTTCCACTAGGCCCCAATCATGGCAACCCCTAAAATACTAACAATGGCTAACATGTACAAATCTAAGAACTCAGAAGAAAAAAGATAAATGCTTTACTTCTCCAACTTTCAGCAACTAGATCTTCTTCACCTGCTATTTCACTAAGAATTATAGCACAGGTGTCAAATATTTGCCCGCACCCCCAGATGAAACACTTTAATCCCATACAGATAAACTTTGTTAAAAGAAAAAAAAGTTCTTTAAAAAAAGTTAAGCCATCAGTATACCAAAGAAGTTACTAATCTGATGAGCCTTTCCCTATTCCCTTTCTTTAGCAAGCTGTTAGACATAACTACATGCAAATTTTAATCTTAAAATAAATATATATTTTTTAGGACCAGCTTAGCCTTTACTCTTGCCACTAATCTCCCATTCTTAAGAAACTGTCTTTTGTTATTCTTCAGTGTGGTACTACAGGACCTTCAGCTGTGTTAGTTATGAATCACACATCACAGTACAGTCAGCACTAGTTCTTTTTCTCAAAAAGAAATGTTTTAAGGGCCAATCTTAAGAAAAGTCAGTATTTTTAGTTACAAAGAAAAAATCATTTTATAACAAGTAATTAAAATAAAGGTGATCAAAAAGTTGTTTTATATTTTGAATATGCAAAGCGGTATTAAAAAGATGGGGGGAACTAAACATGTCGCCTCCATTTTAAATTTGTGCTAATGTGAATATTGATAGTACAGAACATCAGAGCAATTACATTATTGAACATTTCACTTTACCAACTGCCTGCTCAAATTTCTCCCATTTATAAACATGAGTAAAGGAAGCAGAGAAATGGAGAAGATGGTGTTTTCACTATTCACCTGTGCTCAACTGTAATTGTAGGTAATATCATTATGTGTAAAGAAAGCAATGATATGGAAATGTTTACCTTCTATTATCTGCATCTCTAACCAGATTTAACTTCTACTCTTCATGAACTGGGAAGGGAGTGTCTTAATTTATTTACCATTAACTGCTCTGAAGGAAAAGTAGAAACCATAAAACACAACTGAAGAGGTCGAATTTGCTTTACTCAGATCAGGGGTACCCCTCCCCCGTTTCTATCAATCCAAAAAGACATACCGTTTTGCTACTAAAATTTCCATTTTTCACAGGGTCTTTCTTGAACCCTAGCGAGTAATGCTTTTTAAAAATACCTGGGCTTTTACTGCATCTTGTAGGCAGAGTTGTAATGATTATTGGTTTCTCTCCTTAAGAAACAGTTCTCAATTTTTTAATGCTCCGTCCAAATTAGGCAGAACTCACATTAATCATTATCTAAAGTAGCAGTTTACTGAGGTTAAAAATATACTTTTCATTAACACATTCACCTAATTAAAGCATACACAGTAGGTGGGACTACTGACACAAGATATGAGAATTACGGCTCTACAATAAGTTACTCCAAAGGCGATAACTCTCTCCTTTTGCAGACACTCATCTGTTCATTTGAGACTCTGACTTTTGGCCTTTAAAAACTGCTCACCACTCCAGTCACCAGATACAACTACATTTAGCAACGGGTCCTGACTTCCTGCTACTAAAAACCACAAGCACCAGCTATTGCGCTTGTTTTTAAACAATATTTGCTCCCTTCACCTCCAGGAGCAAACAAGGGCTTTCTGCACGAGAAAGCCACGAAGAGGTGAGGGTGCACGCGGTGTTCAAAAACCAAACATTGGGGTCCCGCGGTAGCGGCGCTGCAGGGGTTAAGAGGCGCTCTCTCGCTCTCTTTCCCTCCCACCCCAAAGAGGGGTGACCCGGCCCGGCCGCGCGGCGAACCCCCGGCGCTCGGGCTGAAGGAGAAAAGGAGAAGGGTAAAAATAAGCGCAGCCGCGGCCCACGTGCCGCCCGCGGGAGGCAGAGAGGGAAAGGGCCGTACCTCCAAACATGTGCGGCGAGAGGTGAGCTGGTAAGGAGCCGATGACCAGGCGCGGCCCTCCGGGACCCCCGCTCGCCGGCCGGTCCCTGCCGCCGCTGCTGCCGCCGTCCTCCGGGCTGCTGTGAACCGAGTCCTGCGAGCCGTACGGGCCGCTGCTGCTGTTGGGGATGCTGAAGGTTGACTGCGCCGCCCGGGCCCCCGACGCCATGGTCCCCACGGCCCCGCCGAGGGAGCGGCTGCGCGGGGCCGCCGAGGCCGCCGCGGCGCCGCCGGAGGCGCTGGGCTGGTGCGCGCTGGGCACCTGAGCCGGAAACCTCCCAGCGGCTACGGCTCGCGCCCCGCCGCCCGCGGTCCCGTTGGCCCCTCCGCTGCTGCTGCTGCTGGAAGGTAAATCCGAGCCCGAGTACGCGCGGGTGCGGCCGTTAGCAGCGGCCGGCCCGCTCTGCTTGGCGCCCATGTCCGCCCTGCCCCGGGCCGGGCCCGCGCACAGTGCCCGGAGCGCCGGGAGGGCGGGAGCGAGCGCGGGAGCGAGAGGGCAGGGCCGAGGCGCGGAGGCCGGCGCAGAAAGAAGCCCGCACGTCCAGGGCCGCCGCCCGGCGCCCCGGGGGGCGGTCGGCGCCCGCCGCGCTCTTGTAAGGGGTGACGAGCGAGATCGACGGCCTGTCTGGGGACGCGGGAGACGAGGAGAGGTGGAGAGGAAGGAGGTCCCGGCTCCCGCGGGCGCCGATCGCTGGCTCTAGCGGGAGGGCGGCTCAGGTGGCTGCGCGGCTGCCGCTGCTTTCGGTTCTGGTGCGCCGCGACGGGCCGCTGCCGCTCTCTGCCGCCGCCGCCGCTGCGCTCTGCGCCCGGGCCCTCGGCACCGCCTCCTCCCGGGCGGCCGCCGCTACCGCCGCCATCCTCCTGCTCCCACGGCGGCTCGCGGGTGAGTGGGAGGTGCCCGCCCAGACTCCGCTGGGGCCACCTTCCCTCCTCCCCCAGCCACCCAGCTGTTATTAACTGAGAAGGAGGAAAAACGGGTGGCGCGGGAGGAGAGGACGCAGGAGGAGAGGGAGGGGCAGCGCGCGCTTCCCGGCAACCGTCACCGCGCTCCCCCAGAGAAGGAGGGGCGGGGGGGTGGGTAGGGTCTGGACCACGAGGTGGGGGTGCTCAGAAGGGAAGGAGGTACTGCGGCCCTCGCACCGGAAGGCGGAGGAGCAGCGCGGCCCCAGGGTGCGCCCGAACCCGTGTGTTTGGGTCGCACACGGTGACCCCGCCCCTGCCCCCTGGCGCTGCCGGGCGGATTGGCTCCCACCGGGCTGGCCCCGCCTCCCCCCTCGCCGCGGCCTTCCCGCTCCCGCCCTGTCTCGCCTAGGTGCCTTGGTGGGGTAGGTGCTGCCACCCGCGGATTCGGTGATGGACAGGTTTCTGGCCCCGCCCTCCCCTGCAGGGCGCGCCCCCTCTCCACCGCGGGGCCTGCGCTGATTGGAGGGACGGAGCTCCTCCGGGCGCCAACCAGAAGACAGCCCCTCCTCCTGCACGTGGCCCTTGGACGCTGGACCTGAAGGTGGGCAGTCTTCACCTTTTTACAGCTGGGGCTGGGTGTGTCTCGGTCCTGTGTACCTAGACATTGCGTTTGAGTGGGTGTCGACTTTCCTCCTTGATGTTACTCCGAGTGTGTGTTTTAAATAAAGCAGAAGCTCACCAAGCTGATAATAAAAGACAAAACAAAAGAAAGAACCTAGGAGGCTGAAGGCAACTTGATCTGAATTAGATCTATCCATTTTTTAAATAATTTTTATTTTTTAGTTTGTTTTGCTTTACAATACTGTATTCGTTTTGTTACACATTGACATGAATTAGCCACGAGTGTATCCATTTAAACACTCCGACTGTGGAGAAAGCAGAGTTGATAGAACTAAAGATAATCCAACATGATTTTCAGCTGTAGAGCAAAAACTGTGGCACAGAGACAGCTGCAACAGATTCATAAGACCTGGGGTCTACGTCTGGGACCAAAACTAAGTGTAATAAGCAATCATTTTACCTTTGTGAATGTTAAGTTTCCTTACCTGGGATGTTTGTCTCAAATCTCCACAGCACTTGCTGCTTTAAAACCTTGTAATTTCTCTAAAATGTCAATTACTACTAGGTTGGTGCAAACACAATTGCGGTTTTTGCATTGTTTAAAGTTTCCATTTGATATTGGAATACTTTCTTAAATATGGTTGTGCTGTACATCATTTTAATGCACATTTCTTGCTTTATGTTTCTGGCTGACATTACTTCTTTATATTTATTTCAACTATGGAAATGATGTTAGAGAAAAAGCAAATTCAAGCGATTTTCCTATTCAAGTTCACAGAGACAACTCACAACAACACATTTGGCCCAGGAGCTGCTTACAAATGTACAGTGCAGTGGTGGTTCAAGAAGTTTTACAGACTAGATAAAAGCCTGAAGATAAACATAGTGGCTGCCCATGGAAAGTTGACAATAACCAACTGAGAGGCTTACAACTACATGAGACGTTGCCCAAGAACTGAACATCAACCCTTCTATAGTTGCTCAGCATCTGAAGCAAATTTGAAAGGTGAAACGCTCAAGAAGTGGGTGCATCATGATCTGACTGAAAATGAAAAAAATCATCGTTTTGAAGGGTCGTCGTCCCTTTTTCTACATTAGGTTCTTCTCTTATTCTCTATCGGATTGTGATGTGTGACAAAAAGTGGATTTCATATGAGAACCAGTGATGACCAGTTCAGTGGTTGGACCGAGAAGAAGCTTCAAACCACTTCCCAAAGCCAAACTTGGCCCAGAAAAGGTTATGGTCATTGATTGGTAGTCTGTTGCCAGTCTGATCCACTACAGCTTTGTGAATCCCAGCAAAACCAACACATCTGAGAAGTATGTTCAGCAAATCAATGAGATGCACCAAAAGCTGCAACACCTGCAGCTGGCATTGATCAACAGAAAGGGCCCAGTTCTCCTCCTTGACAACACCTGACTGCACATCACACAACCAATGCTTCAAAAGCTAACAAATGGGCTATGAAGTTTTGCATCATCCACTATGTTCACCTGACCTCTCATCAACCGACTACCACTTCTCAAGCATCTCGAAAACTTTTTGCAGGGGAAAATGCTTCCAGAGCCAGCAGAAGACAGGAAATGCTTTCCAAAAGTTCATCGAATCCCTAAGTACTGATTTTGATACTACAGGGATAAACAAACATTTCTTGTTGGCAAAAATGTGTTGATTATAATGGTTTCTATTTTAATTAATAAAGATGGGCTTGAGCCCAGTTATGAAGATTTAAAATTCACGGTCTGAAACCACAATTATATTTGCATCAACCTTCCAGGAAAACATCTATTTCTGCTTTATTGACTATGCCAAAGCCTTTGACTGTGTGGATCACAATAAATTGAAAAAATCCTGAAAGAGATGGGAATACCAGACCACCTAACCTGCCTCTTGAGAAATCTGTATGCAGGTCAGGAAGCAACAGTTAGAACTGGACATGGAACAACAGACTGGTTCCAAATAGGAAAAGGAGTATGTCAAGGCTGTATATTGTCACCCTGCTTATTTAACTTCTATGCAGAGTACATCATGAGAAACGCTGGGCTGGAAGAAGCACAAGCTGGAATCAAGATTGCCAGGAAAAATATCAATTACCTCAAATATGCAGATGACACCACCCTTATGGCAGAAAGTGGAGAAGAACTAAAAAGCCTGTTGATGAAAGTGAAAGAGGAGAGTGAAAAAGTTGACTTAAAGCTCAACATTCAGAAAACGAAGATCATGGCATCTGGTCCCATCACTTCATGGGAAATAGATGGGGAAACACTGGCAACAGTGTCAGACTTTATTTTGGGGGGCTCCAAAATCACTGCAGATGGTGACTGAAGCCATGAAATTTAAAGATGCTTACTCCTTGGAAGGAAAGTTATGACCAACCTAGATAACATATTGAAAAGCAGAGACATTACTTTGCCAACAAAGGTCTGTCTAGTCAAGGCTATGGTTTTTCCTGTGGTCATGTATGGATGTGAGAGTTGGACTGTGAAGACAGCTGAGCGCCAAAGAATTGATGCTTTTGAACTGTGGTGTTGGAGAAGACTCTTGAGAGTCCCTTGGTCGGCAAGGAGATCTAACCAGTCCATTCTAAAGGAGATCAGTCCTGAGTGTTCATTGGAAGGACTGATGCTAAAGCTGAAACTCCAATACTTTGGCCACCTCATGTGAAGAGTTGACTCATTGGAAAAGACTGTGATGCTGGGAGGGATTGGGGGCAGGAGGAGAAGGGGACGACAGAGGATGAGATGGTTGGATGGCATCAGTGACTCGATGGACATGAGTTTGAGCAAGCTCTGGGAGTTGGTGATAGAAAAGGAAGCCTGGCATGTGGCAGTCCATGAGGTTGCAGAGTCGGACACGACTAAGTGACTGAACTGAAGTAAACCTTGGTTTCATTAAGCTCATGCCCAAGATGAAAGAATTTGAGTACCTCAAGATTTGAATTGAGTGTGTATATATATATATATATATATACATATATATACATATATATTTGTGTGTATATATATATATACATATATATATGTATATATATATATCGAAGAAGGCAATGGCACCCTACTCCAGTACTCTTGCCTGGAAAATCCCATGGATGGAGGAGCCTGGAAGGCTGCAGTCCATGGGGTTGCTGAGGGTCGGACACGACTGAGCGACTTCACTTTCACTTTCACTTTTCCTTTCATGCATTGGAGAAGGAAACGGCAACCCACTCCAGTGTTCTTGCCTGGAGAATCCCAGGGATGGGGGAGCCTGGTGGGCTCCCAGCAGTTGGTGGGCTGCTGTCTATGGGGTCGCAAAGAGTCAGACACGACTGCAGTGACTTAGCAGCAGCAGCAGCGTACACACACACACACACACACAGAGTACATCAATATCTATACATATAGTCTTCTGTTTAAAAACTTGATTCTCATACTTCAAAGTGATAATCATTACATAAATTACTCATTACAAGTATGAGAGAAAAGACAAAGTATTTCTGCAGTTTGTACGAAAAAATACCAGTTACTATTATTTTCACATAGAGAACACTTTTAGGCATTTTAAAGATCGAAGGGTCACAGCAGGGTGTCCACAGGGTTTCTAGACCATGCTTTGCCACCAAAATATCACATTACAGTTTGGACTGGAGTGAGAAGAATTTTATTCAGTTCAGTTCAGTCGCTCAGTTGTGTCCAACTCTTTGCAACCCCATGAATAGCAGCACACCAGGCCTCCCTGTACATCACCAACTCCCGGAGTTCACTCAGACTCATGCCCATCAAGTTAGTGATGCCATCCAGCCATCTCATCCTTCAACTCTCTTCAGTTCAATCCTTCTAAGCATCAGAGTCTTCCAATGAGTTCTTTGCATCAGGTAGCCAAAGGATTGGAGTTTCAGCTTCAGCATCAGTCCTTCCAATGAACATTCAGGACTGATTTCCTTTAGAGTGGACTGGTTTGATCTCCTTGTAGTCCAAGAGTCTCAAGAGTCTTCTCCAATACCACAGTTCAAAAGCATCAGTTCTAAAGCATTCAGCCTCTTTATGGTCCAACTGTCACATGCATACATGACTACTGAAAAAAACATACCTTTGACTAGACCTTTGTCAGCAAAGTAATGTCTCTGCTGTCTAGGTTGGTCATAGCTTTTCTTCCAAGGAGCAAGCGTCTTTTAATTTCATGGCTGCAGTCACCATCCGCAGTGATTTTGGAGCCCAGAAAATACTGTCAGCCACTGTTTCCACTGTTTCCCCATCTATTTGCCATGAAGTAATGGGGCCGGATACCATGATCTTCGTTTTCTGAATGTTGAGCTTTAAGCCAACTTTTTCACTCTCCTCTTTCACTTTCATCAAGAGGCTCTTCAGTTCCTCTTTACTTTCTGCCATAAAAGTGGTATCATCTGCATATCTGAGGTTATTAATATTTCTCCAGGCACTCTTGATTCCAGCTTCTGTTTCATCAAGCCCAGCATTTCTCATGATATACTCAGCATATAAGTTAAGCAGGGTGACAACATACAGCCTTGACATACTCTTTTCCCAATTTGGAACCAGTCTGTTGTTCCATGTCTGGTTCTAACTGTTGCTTCTAGACCTGCATATGGATTTCGCAGGAGACAGGTAAGTTAGTCTGGTATTCCCATCTCTTTTAGAATTTAACATTTACTTGGTAAGCAAAAATAAAGTTTGAAAGGCCAAAGTTGTTACCAAAATGATAAGCTCTAATTTAAGCAGGCAATCTAGTTATTCAATCCAATTTAAGTTTTATTGAATGAGGCCTTTGGTGGGAAACTCTGGTTCAACAAGAATTTATACCAATATGGCAAGAACTTATTGTTAATGGAGAAAAGTAGCAAATTATGATTTTCAAAGGAAGGAAAAGACTTTTACAGGTCTCTGAGGAGCTAACAACTGACAAAGAATTTCACACTCATCATTATGAACATTTTATCATATATAAAATTTTATGTGTCCTTATACATTATGCATTTTAAAAGTTTAGATAGCTATAATATGGACCAAACCCCATTCATTAGTTAAAACTGTTAAATGAAAAGATTAACCCTATGATTTTTGCTCATATCCAAATTTACATATATTTTGCTTCAACACATCCAAACCTATACTTTTAAGTCATTTTTACTTAGATGTTAATTACACCTAAAAAGTACTCAATTTTATTCATTTATTCCTACCTAGAAAAAAAATCTCCTTATAGTGCCAGGTTTCCAATGTTCACACCACTCACAACACCTGGAATTTTATATTTGCTTGATTGTTTAGGTCTGCTCCTCACAAGATTGTAAATTCCATGAGGGCATGGAAAGCATCATTTTCTGGCTCACCATTGCAATGCTTGGCACACAATAACCTTTAGATAGGTATTTGTTGAATAAATGAATAGTGAGAAGGCCGTTTACAAATTGAACATAGAGGGTAAAAATTAGAGTTGTAATGATTATTCATTCTGCTTCATAAGTGTGTGTTTTGTGTTACTTAGTGCCAGGAACAGCATCTTAATCAGGGCAGGCTAAGCCACAAAATGGAAACAAGCCCCTTGACCTCAGTTTCATGATGCAATGAAAGCATATTACAAGTTCACTTGGTAAACCCTCTCAGCTCCCTCCAAATAGTTTCCCACTTAAGTGGCAATCCTGAGTATCTCTTCTCCAAGTGGTGACTCTGGGACCCAGGTTCTTTTGTGGCTAAGCAAGACCTCTGGTCCCCTCACTTGATCCTGTGCCACCCAAAGAAAAAGGACAGATACAGGAAGAACTTTTGGCCAAGACTAAAAGGTTTTGCCATCCCTCTTCCCACTCTCCATGTTGGCAGAAATCAGTTACATGGTCTAATCTACCTGCAAAGGGGTCAGAAAATGTGGATTTGTGTGTGTGTGCCCAGGAAAGGAAGGAAATAATTTTGGCAAGCACATAGCAAACATATCTTTGCCACACAAGAACAACTGTCTGGCCATCAAACATCTAAGTATGAAATCTTAGTAAAACTTGAATCTTTACAATAAAAATTAAGTTAAATGAAAAATTTCAAGTGGCAGCTATTGTTTTTAAGCCATCAAAATGAAAGAAAACAATGTTGTGTCTGTATGGGTCAGCTAAATTCCTTCTGCTTTACATTGTGTGTCTAGAAATACCATCCAGCACAACTGTTCATTTAGTCATTTGGGTCAGTGATCCTCAAAGTATGGTGCCCAGATCAGTAGTATCTGCATCACCTGGAAGTTTGTCAGAAAGGCAATTTTCAGACCTCACCCATCCCCCCAACCCCCAGAACTACTAAATCAAAAAGTGTTTGAACAAGCCATTGAAGGGATTCTGAGGCATGCTAATATTTAAGAACCACGTATCTCAATAACTATTAATTAACTTCAAAATAAACTTCAAAATAAACTATCATGTTGAAATGTGCTCATCATTTTGATTAAACACCCTCTCCATATGGACGTCTCTTGTCACTCCACTCTTACCCTGTCATCACAGGCTAACTTGAATATTCTCACTCAACACACGTTAATACTCTCTTCACATTACAGATCTTGCTATTGTTATTATTCGTCTTCTTGCTGTCATTAAACAATAGTATCCAGTATCTAACACAATACCTGGGACCTGTGATGGAACAATAAGTGATCTATGAATGAAGGAAGGAAGGAAGGAAGGAGTGAATGAGTATTTCAGCTTAAATGATGGTTTCCTAAAGGTTACACATGACCTTATTTCATACCTATCCTCCTTGATGGGCTTCCCCAGGTAGTGCTAATGGTAAAGAACCTGCCTGCCAATGCAAGAGACAAAAGAGCCTTGTGTTCGATCCCTGAGTCAGGAAAATCCCCTGGAGGAGGGCATGGCAACCCACTCCAGTATTCTTGCCTGGAGAATCCCATGGACAGAGGAGCCTGGCGGGCTGCAGTTCACATGGTCACAAAGAGTCGGACACGACTGAAGCAACTTAGCACACATGCACGAATCCCCCTTGATAGCTCCCTTGTGGTCGATTCCCCTTCTATTTTCTCTCTGGGTGGGACTTATTTCTTTCCCCTCAAGGATCCTGGAATTATGAAACTTTGGCCTGCTCTGTTTTTTTTTTCCCTTGGCCCTCTTCCCTCTCTCCTCTGTCTCTCTCCAAACAGGGATCCACATTAAGCTGTCAGTGTGTTTTACTGTCAACCAAACAGTTCTGACTTCCTTTAAAATTTGTAGCTTCTTTAGTCTACCCCACCCTTTCTTCAGCATTTAAAAGTGCCGCTTCATCCAAATCAGCTTGTACAGAACTGAACAGAGCCTCCTGCGACCATACCCATGCTACACGGGATACGCTCCAGTCTCTGGTCTGTTCCATTTCACTTTTGTGAAATGCTGGTTACTGCCTGATGATTTTATAGCCCACTCGTGGGTTGTAATCTGTGGTTTGACAAATGATGGTCTAAATCAGTGCTTTACAAACTTCAGTGCATGAGAGAGTCAACTGGAGACCTCACTAAAACAGACTGCTGGGCCCCCCTTCAATGATTCTCCTTTCTTAGATCAGGATTGGACCTTGAGAATGTGCTTTCTAACAAGCACCCCAGTGATGCTGATGCCACAGGACCTCAGAACATCCTTGGAGAAGCACGCGTCTCAAGGACACTCTCCTGTATCGAATCAGAGCTGTTGTTTTAATGTCTCAGCGACTCTTCAAGAGACCAAAGCCCCAGCCCTTTAAAATTGTTTGAAGCTTTCTCATTTTGTTTTTCTTTCTCCTGACAGGTTTAAATGATATTTGATCAAAGACTTTTGGGGTTCACAGTTTGTACTGTTAAAGTACTTCCTGTTGACAAAACTGGTGGCCAGAACCCCACACTGGAACAGATAAACTAGTTGTGAACTTAGTAAAGATACCTGACCGAGCAGTTTGCTGTTATCTAGTTTGAATTCCAGTCAGAGCACGTCTCTTTCCTTTTGTACTCACTCTTTTTAGTGTCTTCTCTTCCCTCTCTTGCCCACTCTTTTAAAGTTATGACGGGTCAGACCTTTGACATACAGGACAGCAGGTCTGCACCAGGCAGAAGGCCTGTCACGCCCATTTAGCTGCTCAGTCAGGCCCACAGCCTCCCAACCAGGCTTTCCTCAGCCAGCACCAGCCCTACATTGTTTGCTAAAGTCTCCGCCATCCCACTTTCCTCTTACTATAGTATTTAAAAGGCCATGATTTTGCCTTTTCTTTTTTTTTTTTTTTTTGGTACTATATACTATCTGGTCTCCTTACCAAACTATAAGACTATAGATATAATTGTGTGTGTGCACTCAGTCGTGTCTGACTCTTTGCAACCCTATAGACTATAGCCCACCAGTCTCCTCTGTGCATGGGAGTCTCCAGGCAAGAATACTGGAGTGGGTTGCCATTTCCTTCTCCAGGGGATCTTTCCAATCCAGACATTGAACCCGCATCTCTTGCATATCCTGCATTGCAGGCGGATTCTTTACTGCTGAGCCACCAGGGAAGCCATAGGTAGAATTACCTACCTTTAAATAGGCCTTTTTCCTATTCTTATGTTTCCTTTTTTACATAAATAAATGAGGCATCTTAACCTTAAAATTTATCCTAATCCATCCTACAAAAGACTTGAGTGGTAATTAGAAACATATCTTGATAAAACTGAAGTCAGTTGAGAGGAATATTTAGGACTCATGTTGTTGAGTAATTTTTCATAGGACATCAATAATTTAGATAATGTCTTTAGTTTTGTTTTCACTTTCTTTTTTTTAATTAATTTTTATTTTTTAGTTTGTCTTGCTTTACAATACTGTATTCATTTTGCTATACATTGACATGAATCAGCCACGAGTGTACATGAACTCCCAATCCCGACCCCCACCTCCCCCCTCCCGCCCCACACCTTCTCTCTGGATTATCCCCATGCATCAGTCCCAAGCATCCTGCATCCTGCATCGAACCTGGACCGGCGATTCGTTTCACTTATGATATCATACATGTTACACTGCCGTTCTCCCAAATCATCCCACCCTCTCCCTCTCCCACAGAGTCCAAAAGGCTGTTCTATACATCTGTGTCTTTTTTTGCTGTCTTGCATACAGGTTTATCATTACCATCTTTCTAAATTCCATATATATGTAGATAATGTCTTTAACCACTTTTTTGGGGATCACGAGCAAGCCAAATTCTCCCATCCCTTTACTTTCATTGATTCTTTAATCAATCATGCCTGTCTTCCAAAAGATGGAGCCATCATGATAGGATTCGAAGCACACACCATGCAGTGGATAAGCTCAGGCCAGCATTAGGCCCTAGCTTTGCCTAGCTCTGGCTGTGGGATTTAGGACAAGCCACTTCACCTGGCTAAACCTGTTTCCTCTGTAAAATGCAAATAATCATAATACCCATTGCATAGAGCAGTTGTGAGTCTCAAAAGACTCAGTCTCTATTGGAAAATACTTTGAAATTTGTTAATAGATGCACACATTTTAATCTCAATGTGATTGTCCCTAGCAGGTTGTAATGATTTGCATTACTTCTAGCAGGTTGTGATATTATTCAGTTTAATATATACTAGTACTGACTGGGATTGATTTTACCACTTTGTATAATTAGAATACATTATTGACACAATTTATTGGAAATAATTGTTTAGTAGTAATTTACTAATAAGTATGTCTATCACTACTCTAATTTTGATGACAATATGACATAATGGCAAATCTAATTGTCATAGGATGGATGAATATGTATGCATGTATATATATAAAATTTGAAAAGAAATTGTCATTAAGAGACCAGGGACTAGTTATTTGAAATATATCTAAAGCTTTAAAAACAAAAAACTCTCTTGAGTCTACAAGATAATTAAATTATGCTTTCACTAAGGAGACTTCAGCATCCTAAACAGGACTAAACATGTTGTGACAGCATTTCATGTTAATCAGTGGCCAGATCCCTAGGCTATGTCAAACACAGATTCTGAAATCATTTTCCTTTCCCAAAACAGCTTGAGATACAATGTCAGCAACTACTAATAAAAATAACTTAATTATCACTTATCAAAATGATATGGAGTATCAATAAGAGCGTAAATGTTTATATTATGCTGTCTTCTCAATCCACCTTGGATTGCAAACAATATATTTTTCTCAATATTTAAAAGCCCTATTTTAAACCCATCATACAAAACAACTGCAACACATGGTGATTTTCCTCCCTTATGAAGAAATCCTCAGCTTCCCCACAGTTTTAAATTTAAAAGGAATCCCTGCTCTGAGAGGCATACTGTCAAAAAAAACCTTAAGATTTAGTGGAAAGGTGCGTCATGAGGTCAGTACCAAGGGGTGCTTCCCTGCCTCCAGAAGTGAAGAATAGCTTGGCTTGGAGAAAAAATAGCTCTCTGCTACATAATGCATGTGGGCTCTTATCCAGTGCATATACACTCGCCCCCCTGCTTCCTGTCACTTGCTGAAATCACTATGGTTATACATCAATGATTAAATAGTATTATAAGACATTTTCCCTAACCATCTCCTCCCCTAGCCCGAAAAGTAGCCAAAAGCCCCAATGAAAGCAAGCCCCTTATTTTAAGTCTAGATTGCATAAGCCTCCCAAGTACAGAACTCTGTTTCTGTTTTATTTTTAACTCCCTACAGTGCCTGCTTCTGAGACACTCTGCACACAAGAGATATTAGTATCCGCCGTGGATCACGACAGGCAGCCATGACAATACCTGTGCTGAATCTCTCCTGAGGTACCAGGCTGTCATCGCCGCACTAAGTTTGCATGTGTCCCATTTGCCATCTTCTATGCTTTTCAGCCAGGGAAGTCCATATCTCGGGTGGCCAGTTTCCTTTGGGTCACTGTTGATTGATGTATGCTGCCAGGTTAGGGCAGGTTGGAAGTGGTAAACTCATAATTGCTGGATGATCTATCCTTGGCAACCAGAGAGAAAACAGAGTAATAAGAGCTACTGTTCAACTTGCCCCACCCTCTGTTTCCCCGAAACTAGCTGGGCTCTGGCCGCACTCTCAGGATACAGGTCTAAACCAGGTAGGTTTTGGAACATAGCCCTGAACTAGGTTGTCCCTCATTCATGGAAACTGCAGAATACCTTGGGACCTGCGCTGGAGATGTCTTCATTCTTTAAGCAAAAGGTGACTGAGCATTTGTAATTGCCAGGCCCTGTGTTTACCATGGGGATGCAAAGTTAAACAGGGTCCCTGCCTTCGAAAAACTTACAGCCTAGAGTTAGGGGACATAGATATAAATCATGAGATGATTAGAGTGCAATGTGATAAATGCATGCTGGAGCCAAGTGCAGGGACGGGGGTTGGGTGAAGGACAGATGAATTCCCAGAAGTGATACTGAACTGAATCTTGAGAGTTGGCTTAAGCAGCCACAGCCATTCCAGGCTGAGGGAGCATGAAGCCAGGGAGAGCTCTGAGCATCTGAAGAACAGCAAGCAGTTCATTAGAGCTGAAACAAAGAGTGGGAGGCGATGAGGCAAGTGACTAGGCTGGAAAAGTAGGTTGAGGCAAAGTTTAACTGGCTTGGTGTGCTGGGCTGAGGTTGGAATCAATCCAGAAGACAAAAGACAACCATTTTCATAAACAGGGAAGTAGCATGATTGTATATACATTTTAGAAGGATAACTCAAGCAGTATTTTGGAGAGTTTCTTGATAGAGAGGAAAGCACAGTGGAAGAGGAAGACAAGTCAGGAGACTGATGTACAGTGGATTCAAAAGCTATTAAAAGAGTAGCCACCATAGGTCTTGGAGGCCCATCAGGTGTTGGACATTACTGAGAAAGGACTGTCAAGGATAACAGGTAAGCTTTTGGGTCCCTGGGAGCACTAGATAGGAAAGATCAATTTTGAGAAGTGGGGAAATACATTCAGCTCTACAAGGCAGAACAAAACCAGCCTTTAGGTTGTAGCAAGCCATGGAGTTAAGTTTTGTTGGCTTTAGGCTTCCAATCCTATACTGAATTTGCACAGGGATATAAACAGCTTTCTCAAAGCCCTGAATTTGATTTAGTACAATGCTTCTCAGTGCAAGAACCACATCTCCCACTCTCCAGCTTAGTGCTATTCCTAGGACAGACATTCCGAATATGCGGAACCCCAAGGGCAAGGAGAGGTAGTGTGTGCGGTCAGGTTGGAGGGCGACCAAATATTAATGCTGGGTGTGGCAAATTTATTTTTCCTCCTTGTTACATTCCATGAATAAAGGAAATTTAGGCCTTGTTATTTTCCCACACAGTCTACTATGGACAGCAGTTTTCTATCACAGTGAATCAGGCTATTAAAAAGTTCATCACCTCAAAAATTGTATCTTTGCCATTGGACCACCAGGAAAGTCTCAGTGACTAAGATACAATTTTTGAGGTGATGAACTTTTTAATAGGCCAATTCAAGCCCTGGTCAAGGAACTAGATCCCGCATGCCACAACTAACAGTTTGCATGCCACAACTAAAGATCTTACAGGCTGCAACTGATAAAGATCCTGCATGCCACAACAAAGATCAAAGATCATTGTGCCTCAAGTAAGACCAGCATAGACTAATACATCAGTAAATAAAAAATAAGTATCTAAAAATTGCATCTTATATTGTTGTACTTAAAATAATGACTGTGATAGGCAGGGAAAGGCCCACCTAAAGAGGTCTATGTCTTTATCTATGGTACTTGTGAATATATTACCTTACATGGCAAGAGAGACTTTGCAGATATAAATAAATGAAGGGTCTTGAGATAGGGAGATTGTATGATCTGAATGGGCCCAATTTAATTTCAAGGTTCCCAGAAATGAAAGAGACACGTGTACCCCAATGTTAATCACAGCACTGTTTATAACAGCCAGGACATGAAAGCAATCTAGATGTCCATCGGCAGACAAATGGATAAGAAAGCTGTGGAACATATACACAATGGAATATTACTCAGCCATTAAAAAGAATACATTTGAATCAGTTCTAATGAGGTGGATGAAACTGGAGCCTATTATACAGAGTGAAGTAAGCCAGAAAGAAAAACACCAGTACAGTATACTGATGCATATATATGGAATTTAGAAAGATCGTAACAATGACCCTATATACGAGACAGCAAAAGAGACACATGTAAAGAGATTTTTGGACTCTGTGGGAGAAGGTGAGGAAGGGATGATCTTAGAGAAGAGCATTGAAACATGTATATTATCATATGTGAAACAGATCGCTAGTCCAGGTTCAATGCTGAGACAGGGGGCTCAGGGCTGGTGCACTGGGATGACCCAGAGGGATGGGGTGGGGAGGGAGGTGGGAGGGGGTTTCAGGATGGGGAACACATGTACACCCATGGCTGATTCATGTCAGTGTATGGCAAAAAAAAAAAAAAACAAAAAACTACAATATTGTAATTAGCCTTCAATTAAAATAAATAAATCTTTAAAAATAATAATAATTTCAAGGTTCCTTATAGATGAAACAGGGAGGAGGAGAGGAAAGGCACTAGATATCAGTGTGGATTTTCCCGACCACCACCCTCTCTGCTCTGCAGGAGATATACCAGACAGCATCCTGGGTCCTTCCCAAGTCCTGGCAAACACAGGGCTATTTTCAGAACTGTAATTTCACCAAAAATATACTTACATATTTTGACTTTTCAAAATGATACATGCAAGAGTGATACAGT
Organism: Aepyceros melampus; assembly: GCA_006408695.1. Lineage (NCBI taxonomy): Eukaryota > Metazoa > Chordata > Mammalia > Artiodactyla > Bovidae > Aepyceros > Aepyceros melampus. The sequence goes on along the minus strand of SJXQ01000482.1, from coordinate 6,166 downwards.
GCAAGAAGAACTCAGTGGGCCATTGCTAAAGACAGGGGGCTACAAGCCAAGGAATGCTGGTAGCTTCTAGAAGCTGGAAAAGGCAAGGAAATGGATTCTCTTGAGATCCTTCAAGAGGAACACGGTCCCACCAACATCTTGGTTTTAGTCAGTGTGACTCATTTCGGATTTCTGACCTCTAATACTGCAAGATTTAGGCAATTGTTTGTGGTAATTTGTTACAGCAGCCATGTGTGTTAGTCAGTTGTGTCCGACTTTTTGCCAGGGTCCTCTGTCCATGGAATTCTCTAGGCAAGAATACTCCAGTGGGTTGCCATTTCCTTCTCCAACAGCAGCCATAGGAAACGAATATACTGATTGTTGTTTAAGACTTCAGAAGCTCCCTGATGACAAACTACATTAAAAAAAAAATCTAATAACCATGGCCAATGAAATTCTTATGTAGCTAGTCATACATATTTTTCCTTGGCTTCCTGCCCTATTCGTGAGTCATGGTAGCATAAGATGCTTGATTTCCTGAAGCTAGGTATTACAAGTATCTGAGATCGCACGCTGCTTTTGAAAGACCCTAAGTGGAACACAGCGGGACTTACCATCACCTGGCTCAAAACAGCGTGGTAAGCTGTCTTCCAAACGCAAGCACTGAGATTAGGTCACAGCATTAAAAAGAACAGCCTTTGGTTCAGGGTTTCTGTGTTTTACAAGAGCTCTGAAAAGTCAAAATATGTAAGTATATAATATATTTGGTGACATTACAGTTCTGAAAATAGCCCTGTGCTTGCCAGGACTTGGGGAAGGACCCAGGGTCTGGTTCATCTCCTGCAGAGGCGGTCGGGAAAGCCCACACTGACATCTAGTGATCCAAAACTGCACTGCTAAAGGCTCCAAACCTGAAACAGTGCGTCCACCGGTTCCTCGTTCTCATTTTCCATGCTCTAACCCTCCTAGAGAGCTCAGGACTCGGCGTCGACCAGGAGACTGACCAGGTGACGTCAGCGGTCGTGGGCGGGGCCAAGGCGGGTCAGGCTCCTTTACGCTGCGTGTGTGTGTGTGTGTGTGTGTGTGTGTGTGTGTATACAAAGTTCAGCCGTCTAAGAATTTCGCATTTTGTTTTGAGAAATAATCATTTCTGCGCTCTATTAAGCTACAAATTTTACTTCTAAAAGCCTTTCGGTGCTTCTGGTGACCAGACCCCTTAGTGCCAAATCAGTTTAAGAGTATTTACGTTTTCAAGGTTCACAAAGCAATCGCTTCGGCTGTGATATCCGGAGCAAGGAATAATCTGCGCCAGGGAAGCACAAGTGCAGCAAGTACATGCCTTTTTTTTGCCCCTGGAACTTTATCTGCCTTTGATCTTCATCAGCTATGTAGCCTAAAGCACAGAAGAAATGGCAAAGAATGCCCCTTACATTTCACTTTTCTTTCTCCGGATGCACATGGTGAAAATAAGTCAACAGAGTTACGATTTCTATGTTTCCTTACTGCCGGCAAAATTAGAAGCAAGACTGGGTTTTGAAGGCTGTTGCAGTAACTCAAGTACAAAATGATAAGGGCTGCACAATCGTGAATACACTTAACTGCCACTGAGCTGTACCTTTAAAGATGCTTGAATAAGCAAGGTCCTACTGTATAGCACAGAGAATTATAATCATTATCCTTAATTAAACAGTAATGAAAAAAGTATGAAAAAGAATATACATATGTGTAACTGAATCACTTTGCTATATAGCAGAAATTAACATTGTAAATCAATGATACTTCAATAAAATAAAATTATTTTAATGATTAAAATTTTTGTTATGTATATTTTACCACCAGAAAAAAAAATAGTAAGAGGCTGACCTGCATCAGAAACAGTGGGAAAGGAAGAAGTGTCCACAGGCCTAATGAAATGATTGGGTGGAGATTTGTTTTCATACCATGGGCAGATTGTGAACAAATAATAAACTCTAGAAGATTAATGCCAAAAAACAGTCTTACAACTGTCTGAAACAGTGTGGAATAACTTCATCAGATTTTACAATGAAGTGTATTTTTCCCATACATTTAGAACATTTTCTTTTACGGCATAAAAATACCAAGCTTCAAGCAAATCATACAGATGGGAAAATAAAATGTGCTACACTAAAAGCACACAGATTTAGCAGAGAAAGGGCAAAAAGAAAACACACACACACATACACATACAAACACTTCATGAGGGATCTCTGATTCAGTTTTGAGTGTCAGAAGTAAGAAAGAGATAAAAAAACATTTCCAGAATTGAGTTCTTTGTAAGGCAAGCAAAAACAAAAAAGATATTTAAATAGGAGGAACTTCAGACATGACTTGTGCAAAGAGCAGATTCACAGGTTTGGAAATGATAATTTGTTACTTTTTAGAATTTGTAACATATTGAAATTATGATTCATTGGCATTTCCAGGGAGGAATTATGAGAGATCTGAAATTTCTTCAGTAAAATGCAACATTTCAATTAACATTCAGATGTACATCTATGGAGTTTCTCTAGTATGTCTTTTAACACGTCATCAGTTCAGTTCAGTTCAGTCGCTCAGTCGTGGCCACCTTTTCTCAACCCCATCAACCGTAGTACTCCAGGCCTCCCTGTCCATCACCAACTCTCGGAGTCACCCAAACTCATGTCCATTGAGTTGGTGATGCCATCCAACCGTCTCATCCTCTATCGTCCCCTTCTCCTCCTGCTTTCAATGTTTCCCAGCGTCAGGGTCTTTTCAAATGAGTCAGCTCTTTGAATGAGGTGGCCAAAGGATTGGAGTTTCAGCTTCAACATCAGTCCTTCCAGTGAACACCCAGGACTGATCTCCTTTAGGACGGACTGGTTGGATCTCCTTGCAGTCCAAGGGACTCTCAAGAGCCTTCTCCAACACCACAGTTTAAAAGCATCAATTCTTCAGCGCTCAGCTTTCTTTATAGTCCAACTCTCACATCCTTACATGACCACTGGAAAAAACATAGCCTTGACTAGACAGACCTTTGTTGACAAAGTAATGTCTCTGCTTTTGAATATGCTGTCTAGGTTGGTCATAACTTTCCTTCTAAGCAGTAAGGTATTTTAAGACATGTCATACTACTAATAAATTTTGCTCTGTTTCTTCATGCCTGCCCCTCTCCAATGACTGGGTGATGTGAAAAATACTGTCAAGACCATCAAGGCCAATATGGCAGCTACAATTAAGATTTCATTTTAATACAGCAGGATTTTCTTTTCTTTTATTAGGATTTTTTTCCTACTGAATTAAAGTTATTTGATAATAACTAATGACTTTCAGTAGTAAAAGAGTTTCTTCCGGAGCTCACAAAGAACTGAAAAAGAATAATTTGCAAACAAAAAATTTTTAAGCCCCATCATTCAGAAATTTTACTTAGTTTGATACACATGAACTTTAGAGAAATGAGTTTTGCAAAGCAAGAGTATCTCCTCGAGGAGTTTTATAGACTCAGTCACTATGCAGGGGAAGAGCAAATGTCTGCTGTCTTCAGTGCTCAATACTAGGATGATAATGACCTATAGTCAAATTTAAAATAGTGATGACTTGATAAAGTGAATAATGGAAACTGTCTTGTTTTTCATAATTTAGTGTAATCAAGCTAATGGATTTTGTATACTTTTCCAAACTACTTAATGGATTTTTATGATAAAAAATAATTATCTTTCTTGTCAGGCAAGATATAAAGAACCCAGATTTCCTCATTTGAAGAGTGGATAGCATCAGAAATAAGTTTATATCTGTCAAAGCAGTAATTCTAGGCATTGCTCTGCAGACTGATGCAGGTATGTGATGAAGCCTTCACAGTAAACTAAGAAAAATTAGTTCAATGCAGCAGTTGCTTTCTTATCTAGAAAAAGCTAAATGTCTTCCAACAATATGACGGTACCTCCAAAAATTAAGCATTCAATTACCATATGATACAGCAATCCCACCTCTAGGATTATACCCAAAAGAATTGAAAGCAGTGACTCAAACAGATTTCTTCACCCTGGTCATAGCAGCATTACTAGAAATAGCCAAAAGGTGGGAGCAACCTGTGTTCATCTGTGGATGAATGGATTAAAAGAATGTAGTATACACGTGATAAAAATATTATTCAGATTTTTTTACTCAAACAATAGACATTTCTCTCTCACAGCTCTGGGGCTGGGAAGTCCAAAATCAAGGTGCCAGTAGCCCTGGGGTCAGGTGAGAGCCTCCTGATTTGTAAATTACTGTCTTCTCATTGTATTCTCACATAGTGGGGAGCAGAGGGCCAGCAGAAAGGAAGGAAACTGTGACACACGCTCCAACAGGGATGAAACCTGAAGACTGGAAAGGAGTCAGTCACAAAACAAACAAACAAAAAGACTGTGTGATTCCACTTACATGAGGCACCTAGAGCAGTCAAATTCATAGAGACCAAAAGGAGAAAGGTGGTTGTCAGGGGCTGGGGGGAGGGGATACTGTGAGTTGCTAAAGGGCACAGAATTTTAGTTTGGCAGGATGAAAAATTTCGGAGGCTGCTTACACAATAATTGAACATAATTATTAACACTACCCAACCATACACTTAAAAATGGTTAAGATGGGAAATTTTCTGCTACCGTATTTAAAATTTCTTAAGGCTAAACATATTCATTTCACAAAACTTTCCTTTAAGATTATGTCCTTCCTAATCTATGATAATTGTAGAGAGCAGTAGTTTGGGGAATTTGGTGGTTTGTTGTTTTTTTTTTTTCTTATTTGGGATTTTTTTTTTACTTCCTTATTTGACACAATGAAATATTGGCACCCTGATATTAATTCCCAGACTCATTTTGAATTTTTATTCACCTGTGAAACCTAAAAGGTGGGGAACCATTGCTGAAGAGATCAGTGGTTCTCACTTTTGCTTTTCCTACCTTTCCCACAGCCTCAGTAGGGCATACTGTCAGCTGGAATTTTGGCCTTGAAAGGGCAGGGTGCATATCAAAAGAGCTGGGAGTCATGTACCTTAGATAAAGACCCTGGGTAATTCTAATAGGGCCTTCTCCCCATGCCCAAATGGCAATGACCACTTCCCAAACCCAGCTAAACTGAAAATACCTGCTCAGTAGTATTAATATATCCAGGATATTTGAGTGGGGTTAGAAAAGACCTTGAATATTCATTGGAAGGAATGATGCTGAAGCTGAAGCTCCAATACTATGGCCTCCAGATGTAAAGAGCCAACTCCTTGGAAAAGACCCTGATGCTGGGAAAGGTTGAAGGTAAAAGCAGAAGAGGGTGGCAGAGGATAAGATGGTTAGATAGCATCACCAACTCAATGGACATGAATCTGAGCAAACTCTGGAAGATACCGAAAGACAGGGAAGCCTGGCGTGCTTCGGTCCTTGGAGTCACAGAGTCAGACATATCTTAGCGACTGAACAACAACAACAAGAAAGGGCCTGGATACCTCACTTATTAATTCACCATCTGGACTTCTGCACAGGTCTATGCCTTAGTCTGCCAGAAAATGGGCAGAGCTTATAGGGAAGGCAGTTCAGTTCAGTTCAGTCGCGCAGTCGTGTCCGACTCTTTGCGATCCCATGAATCGCAGCACGCCAGGCCTCCCTGTCCATCACCAACTCCCGGAGTTCACTCAGACTCACATCCATTGAGTCTGTGATGCCATCCAGCCATCTCATCCTCGGTCGTCCCTTTCTCCTCCTGCCCCCATCCCTCCCAGCATCAGGGTCTTTTCCAATGAGTCAACTCTTCGCATAAGGTGCCCAAAGTACTGGAGCTTCAGTTTTAGCATCATTCCTTCCAAAGAAATCCCAGGGTTGATCTCCTTCAGAATGGACTGGTTGGATCTCCTTGCAGTCCAAGGGACTCTCAAGAGTCTTCTCCAACACCACACTTCAAAAGCATCAATTCTTCGGCGCTCAGCCTTCTTCACAGTCCAACTCTCACATCCATACATGACCACAGGAAAAACCATAGCCTTGACTAGACGGACCTTAGTCGGCAAAGTAATGTCTCTGCTTTTGAATATACTATCTAGGTTGGTCATAACTTTTCTTCCAAGGAGTAAGCGCCTTTTAATTTCATGGCTGCAGTCACCATCTGCAGTGATTTTGGAGCCCAAAAAAACAAAGTCTGACACTGTTTCTACTGTTTCCCCATCTATTTCCCATGAAGTGATGGG
>SJXQ01000481.1:5775-62664 GCA_006408695.1 Aepyceros melampus | reverse complement strand
GAAGGAAGGGAGGGGGAAGGGGGAAAATATTGCACAGTTCCTGCAGCACAGGGCTGAGACATCCGAGTCTGCCAAGGGAGTCCAGTGATGGTGTCCAGCACTCACGGAACTCAGGAGTGACCTGCCCCTTGCTTAAAAAACTTGACCATACACTTGGATTTTGAAGCCCCTCCTCTTGCAATTCTATTTGGATCACTGCAGGGCAGCCTGCCTCTGTTTTTGCACAGGCTGTAGTGAGCTGAGAATGAGCTTTACTTATTGTTATTATTTAATTTTAGAGCCATGCACTTATAAATGGCTGAGGAAAACCGAAAAGAATATTGTTTTCTGACGTGAAAATTGTGTCAAATTCAATTTTTAGCGTCCTTAAGGTTGGAACAGGGACTTGCCAGTTCCTTTGGTTATTGTCTATGGCTGAAAACTTGACTAATCGCCAAATAACATATTTACAAAGCCTACAGTATTTCTTTTTTGGCCCTTCACAGAGTCGTTTTTCAACATCCTGTTCTGCTGGAAGTCTCCTAGTAGTCATATGGGGGAATAAAGTTTTCGTTTTGGTACAATATTTTATTCTCCATTATATTCATTTTTCATTCTTTATTGATTTCATTCCTTCTTATCTTTATGTTTGTTCTGTTGCTCATCTTTACAACTTTTTGAGATAGTTGTTTGTAACTCTTGTTTCTCTTATATGTAATGCTATAAATTTACCTTAATTTACTCTTGTTCTTCAACCCCTCAGTCATGTAGGATTCTTTGCAACCCCAGGGACAGCATGCAGCACACCAAGCTTCCCTGTCCTTCATTGTCTCCTGGAGTTTACTCAAACTCATGTCCTTTGAATTAGTGATACCATCCAACCATCTCTTCCTTGCTGCCCACTTCTTCTCCTGCACTCAGTCTTTCCAAGCATCAAGGTCTTTTCCAATGCGTTGGCTTTTCACATCAGGTGGCCAAAGTATTGGATGCTCTGCATCAGCATCAGTTCTTGCAGTGAATATTCAGAGTTGATTTCCATAAGGATTGACTTGTTGGATCTCCTTGCTGTCCAAGGGATTCTCAAGAGTCTTCTCCAACACCACAGTTCAAAAGCATCAATTCTTTGGCACTCAGCATTCTTTAGGATACAACTCTCACATCCATACATGACTGCTGGAAAAACCATAGCTTTGACTAGGCAGATGGTCAGCAAAGTAACATCTCTGCTTTTAATATGCTGTCTAGGTTTGTCATAGCTTTTCTTCCAAAGGGCAAATATCTTTTAATTTTATGACTACAGTCACCATCCACAATCATTTTGGACCCCAAGAAAATAAAGTCTGTTACTGTTTCCATTGTTTCTCCATACAAATTTAACTGTGTCCTACAATTTTTGCTGAATAGTATGTTCATTATCATTCACTTCCAAGTATATCCTAATATTTTCTTCTCAAGACAAAGATTATATATTGTATGGGCTTCCTTGGTCACTCAACAGGTAAAGAACTTTCCAGCCAATGCAGGAGACACAAGAGGCCCAGATTCATCCCAGGTCAGGAAGATCACCTATAGAAAATAATGGCAATCTGCTCTAGCAGTCTTGCCTGAAAATTCCATGGAGATATATATTATGTATTAATATATTTATTGATATTTTCCAAATGAATGGCATTTTACAAGAACTTCTTTGTCGATTTCTCATTATTGCATTATAGTAAGATCATATAGTCTAAATATTTTTGATCCTTTGTATTTGAAAATTTCCATTCATTTAAATATACCATACTTTAGATTTCCATTCCAGTAAAGTCAAAATGAAGTGGGTGTTATGTAGAGAAAATACTTGCAATGTCTAAAATATATATATATATATTTTATATATATATATATATGTGAAATGATCTCCTTTATGCCCATAATTATTCCAGCATCATTCAGTAGGGTAAGTTTAACTAAGTTCCAGGTTTTATTCAAAATTTACCAGTTTTTCCACAGATGTTCTTTTCCAGTTTCATATTCCCATATAGGATAGTGAACAAAATGAGGAAATATACTGAAAAGATCAATACCTCCCTTAGCTTACTCTGGTCTAAAGCAGTTTCTTAAACTTTCCTTGCTTTTCTTGGCTTTTGACAATTTTCAGGAGTCCTTCAGGGACAGGTATTTTGCAGAAAGACTCTCAATATGGGTTTGATATATTTCTCGTGGTTGCAACTGGAGTTTATATTTTTAGAACTATACCTCCAAGGCAATATATCTTTCTCATTACTTCCGATCAAGGATTCATACTATCAGTATGACTTACCAAGAGTTCCTGCTATAAAGTTATCTCCTTCCCCCTGACATATTCTGTTCTTGGAAACAAGTCACTAAACTCAGCCTACATTTAGGGAAGGACATGGACTCTCATCTTGAGGAAAATATCTAAGGGATACACAAATTACTGAGTATACAGATTAATTGAAACTCATTTATAAGGAAGATCTGGTTCTAGTCATATCTTTTAATTTTAAATTAATTAAATTAAATAAAAATAAATATTCAATAGGTTTCCCAGGTGGTGCTAACGGTAAAGAAACTGCCTGCCAATGCAGGAGACATAAAAGATGCAAATTTAATCCCTGGGTCAGAAAGATACCTTCGAAAGGGAAATGACAACACACTCCAGTATTATGTCCTGGAAAATCCCATGGAGAGAGGAACCTTGAGGGCCATAGTCCATGGTGTCACAAAAAGTTGGACAGGACTGAAACGACTGAGCACATGCAATGATTTAATACCTCAGTCACAGTACCTACATTTTAACATCTCCAAAGTGGTATATCACACAAGGAGATAGAAAACATTTTAATTGAGGATTCCCTAGTGATCTGGTAGTTAAAACTTTGTCCTTCTAATGCAGGGGGCAGAGATTCTATCCCTGGTTGAATGTCTGAATCCCTTAAGCCTCACAGCAAGGCCAAAAAAAAAAAAAAATTCCTACAAGATGAACACTCCATCTGAAAAATCAGATAAAGGATACACATAGGTCACTTCACAGAAGAGAAAAAAAAATGCATTTATATCTGTGAAAAGCTGATCATCCTTATTATGGAATACATGTAACAATGATTTAAAAATTTTCTACTGCTGCAGAAACTTCTGTGAATAGCACTGACTTAGATCATTTTTTTTTTGCCAATCTTTCTTCTTTTCATACATAATGCACATTAATACATGAAACTGCTTTAGCTCTGTCTCAAAAGATTTGCTCTTTTCAATATCTTTTAGTTCAAATATTTTATTTTATCCATAATAAATTTCTCTTAGGTGCTACAAGTTATTTAGATTCCAAAGCAGGAGTAGGAGGATCCTAAACCACAACATTAAAGAGACTTGTGAATTACAGAGGTGCCACTTTTGCACTTTGGGTTCCTGGCAATCCTTAATCTATCCTCAGCCTGCTTGCAGTTATATTTCTTCATTTTCAAACATTGGGAGTTGTTTCCTCCTCAATGATCTTCCTGGGTTTTTGTTTGGCCATGCCATGAAACCTATGGGATCTCAGTTCCACAACCAGGTGTTCTTCATTTTAGCATGTGGGATGCAGGATTTTTAATTGTCCCATGTGGTGTTTTAAGTTACTCCAGTCCATTCTGAAGGAGATCAGCCCTGAGATTTCTTTGGAAAGGATGATGCTAAAGCTGTAACTCCGGTACTTTGGCCACCTCATGCGAAGAGTTGACTCACTGGAAAAGACTTTGATGCTGGGAGCGATTGGGGGCAGGAGGAGAAGGGGACAACAGAGGATGAGATGGCTGGATGGCATCAGTGACTCAATGGACATGAATGTGAGTGAACTCCGGGAGGTGGTGGTGGACAGGGAGGCTTGGCGCACTTTGATTCATGGGGTCGCAAAGAGTTGGACAGGACTGAGTGACTGAACTGAACTGATGTTGGATCTAATACCCTGACCAGGAATAAATTTGGATTCCCTAATTTGGGAGCACAGAGTCTTACCACTGGACTACAGGGATGTCCTTCCAATGATCAAACTGAGGTCTTCTGCATTGCAAGTGCACTTCTTACTGTCTGAGCCACCAAAGCTTTGACTATTAGAACTTTGGGCAGCAGAATGATGCCTGCCTCAGTTTTTTTTTTTTTTTTTTTTTAATAATGCTGTCTAGGATTTTTGTAGCAAGCTTCTTTTAATTTTGTGGCTACATTCATCATCCACAGTGCTTTTGGAGCCCAAGAAAATAAAATCTGCTGTTGTTTTCACTTTTTCTCCATTGGATTGCCATGAAGTGATGGGATCAGATGTCGCAGTCTTCATTTTTTGAATGTTGAGTTTTAAGCCAGCCTTTTCATTCTCCTCATTCACCCCAATTGAGAGAATCTTCATTTTCTGCCATTAGAGTGGTATCTTCTGCATATCTGAAGTTGTTAATATTTCTCCCAGCAAACTTTATTCCAGATTGTGCTTCATCCAATCCAGAGCTTTTCATAATGTACTCTGCATATAAGTTAAATAATCAGGGTGACACTACACAATCTTCATGTACTCCTTTCCCTATTTGGAACCAGTCTGTTTTTCCATGTCCAGTTCTAACTGCTGTTTCTTGACCTGAATAAAAATTTCTCAGGAGGCAGGTCAAGTGATCTGGTATTCCCATCTCTTTAAGAATTCTCTAGAGTTTGTTGTAGTCCACACAGTCAAAGGTCTCATCACTTCATGGCAAATAGATGAGGCAACAATGGAAACAATGACAGACTTTATTTTCTTGAACTCCAAAATCACTGCAGATGGTGACTGCCGCCACAAAATTAAAAGATGCTTGCTCTATGGAAGAAAAGCTGTGACAAATCTAGATAGCATATTAGAAATAAGAGACATTACATTGCCAACAAAGGTTTGTGTAGTCAAGGATATGGTTCTTCCACTAGTCATGTATGGATGTGAGATGTGTACCGTAAAGAATGCTGAGCACCAAAGAATTGTGCTTTTGAACTGTGGTATTGGAGAAGATTCTTGAGAGTCTCTCAGACTGTAGGGAGATCAAGCCAGTCAGTCCTACAGGAAATCAACTCTGATATTCACTGGAAGGACTGATGCTGAAAGTGAAGTTCCAATACTTTGGCAATCTGATGGAAAGAGCTGACTCGGAATACACCCTAATGCTGGAAAAGATTGAAGGCAGGAGGAGAAAGGGATGACAGTGAATGAGATGGTTGGATCGCATCACAGACTCAATGGAATTGAGCTTGAGTGAGCTCCAGGTGGTGGTGAAGGACAGAGATGCCTTGTGTGTTACAGTCCATGAAATCACAAAGAGTACACACAACTGCACAACACCACATTATTGTTTGTCTTGCCTTTTTTTGTTGTTGTTGTTTGCTTCTGCAGTTTTTTACTTCTAATTAAATTTGTTATTTGAAACTCATGGAAGGTCTAGAACATGTAGTTTTTCCGCAAATGAGAGACAGGATACATTGGTGGGGTTGGCGGGGATGGTCTGTCCCTGGGGAAGCCCCACAGGGTTCTACTCAGTTATATGATGAAACAGACTGACAGTGCCAAGTGTTTGGTAGAAATGAAAATGCAAATAGTGTTAGCAGTAATACACATTGCTTCAATCACTGTGAAAAAGCATTTGCCTGTACCTGCATGTTAGAATGTCTCAATAAGAAATCTGTCTGTAATGCAGGAGACCCAGATTTGAACCTTTGGTCAGGAAAATCTTCTGGAGAAGGAAATGCAAAACCATTATGGTATTCTTGCCTGGGAAAAACCTGTGGACAGAGGAGTCTGGTGGGCTAGAGTCTATGGGGTTGCAAGAGTCAAATAGCACTTAGCAAGTAAGCCATTACCATATGCATTATCAGAAAATCTCATATCTAGACATACAGATATAGCTACCCCTGAGAAATTACTATGAAAGAGATACACAGGTTCATAGGTGGCTTATTTAAAAAGGCAAAATAAGAGCCTCAAATTTCAGGCACAGTAAAAAATTCTACCAGCCATAAAAAAGAATGTTCCACAGCTACATACAATAAGAATACATCTCACCTATTTAAAAGAAAACAAGGACCAGGGGAACAGAAACTGTATTGTACGATTCTATTTATTTAAAGTTTGAAACAAAGTAAAACAAATTTCTGGTGCTAGAGGTCAGAGAAGTGATTAGTTTGGGGATCAGAGAGTGGCCAGGAAGGACCATGGATATTTCAAATGTACTTGATGATGGAGAGATGAAGCAAGTGCAATTTCAATTACAGTAAAGCCAGACTTTGTTTTCTTGGGCTTCAAAATAACTGTGAATTGTTACTGAGGTCTTGAAATTAAAAGACTCTTATTCATTGGAAGAAAAGCTGTGACAAACCTAGAGAGCGTATTAAAAGACAGAGACATTACTTTGCCAACAAATGTCCATAAAGTCAAAGCTATAGTTTTCCCAGCAGTCAGATACACACGAAAGAGCTAGACTATAAAGAAGACTGAGTTCTGAAGAACTGATCTTTTTGAACTATGGTGCTGGAGAATGGAGAAGACTCTTGAGTGTCCCTTGAACTGCAAGGAGATCCAACCTCTGAATCCCAAGGGATTCAACCCTGAATATTCAGTGGAAGAACTGAACCTGCCACCTGATGGGAAGAGTCAACACATTGGAAAAACCCTGATGCTGGGAAATATAGATAACAGGAACAAAAAGGGTGTCAGGATGAGACAGTTGGATGGCATCAGCAACCCACTGGAATGAGTTTGAGCAAGCTTCAGGAGATTGTGATGGACAGGGGAGCCTGGCGTACTGAAGTTCATAGGGTCACAGGGAGTCAGACACGACTGAGCAACTGAACAACAAATGCCAAGCAGGGTCTTTATGTACAGCTGGTGGAACCTTCATAGGGCTTTTTTGAATTTCTGGAGGTGGGTAGACATAATGCTTAGCCAGATCCCTTGCTGCAACAAGTCTGGAATATTTTGTGCTCATAGTCCATCATCTTTGTAGTTTTTCTGTGTTGCACTTGTGAGTCAGCGTTCTCACAATGATGGATGCTCTCTCTCTCAGTCCCAGCTGAACTGAGGTTCAGATCATGACATCTATTTCAGGAGGCAACCCTCGCAATTGCTCTAGCTTTTTGAATGACTGATGATTCTTGGTTTGGTGCTCTGTCTTTTCCTTCAGCTTTAAAAACTGTAGCCGGCACTTGGAACATGGAAATACTCTCTTGTTCCAGTGCCTCCAAGTCTAATTTATGAAGGATGTTCCCAGTTTGAAAATTTTGAGGCAAAATAGATAAAGCAAATTGTTCACATTTCCATGACATGTTCTAAATTGCTCCCTCACTGGCAAAAACTGATGATCTGTAATTGCAAGCATGGCACACATAGAGCATATCACCAGATTTATGACTCTCCTTCATGTGCTATAAGAGAACCTGATCTGTCTTGAAGGATAATTCATAGGTTTTACAGACTGTGGAGGGCTTCCGTGAAGCATGGACACTTTCACTGTGACACTGCAGCTGGAATGGGGTGTGAAATTGGCAGTGGCAGTGCTGGCAGGTAGTGTGGATTTCCCACCTATCAACCTTCTGCTTCTCAAGCTCCAGTGGGTTCCTCATGTGGGTCATAAACTTGACATTTTTTAGAACTCTCAAGCAGCTGAGGCATTTAAAGGTGTTTGAGTCTTCTGTTATGGTTGCCCATCTCTTGTATGCTGTCCATAGTAAAATCATCAAATAACATGATCAGATATCCTTTCCTGAGATCAACAGTCTTGCTCTGACTTGCTAGAGTCCAAAAGACTGTTTTCTCCAGCCCTTCCAAACTACATGTTCTGTCTGGATCCATAAGTCTGAAGCATGCCTGGTCATTTTCATGAGTCCATGATAATAAAACCCCACTGTGAACATGGTTTGGTGTGGTTGGGAGATCTTCCAAGGTCATAATCGTATTCTTTGTAGGAGAGATTCCTGGATGGGCCATGATGGAGGCTAGTCCCCCTTGGATTCCATTGTTGAGTTTATGTCTTTTGGGATTCCCACTGCTAAAATTTACATTGAAGTGGGACCTCACTTTGAATAAGAGGACTTTCATCCTTGCCTCTTAATGAGAGAACAGCTTCAGATAGATAATGAGGCCACAGACAGAGCAAGTCTGAATTGTGAAGCATGGCTTTCAGAGAGCTTCTTTTATAATCAGGTTTAGATGAAGACTCAAAAATAATAGGACTATCTCTTCCTCTGCATTCAGACTGAGAAACTGGCAAGACAGCCGCTGGCTCTGATGCTGGTGTCCTGAGATTTGCAGGTTGCAACCTGCAGGAGGGATCTGGACTCATGTGGCCTTTCTTTCTTCTTGAAGATGAGTCCCTGGTCACTCTGTTCAAAATGTTAGAAATTACTTGCTTTGGACTTGAATTCACTCTGACAAGGAGGGTTTCAGCATCCTCATTGATGTGCTCTACTCAAACAAAGATGACCTCAGTATAATCATTGTCCTCACCTCTAGATTTGGACCCTCTGGTCTTTTTCTGGGGTTATGGTGGTGCTTGTTTTTTCTCATGCAGGACAAGATGGGCCATTTTACAATCACTTTTGGCTTCAAGTGGCCCTTACTTCTAGTGGAGCTTTCCACTATAGGAAAAGCTCATCCTCTTTGATCTCAGGTGTCACTCTCTGTGGTTTCAGTTAACCCTCAGTTGTTCACTGAAAATATTAAATGGAAAATTCCATAAATAAATAACTCACACGTTTTAAATTCTGTGTCATTCTGAGTGTGATTAGAATCTCACAACATTCTGCTTCCTCCTGCCCAGATGTGAATCATTCCTTAGTCCTGCACATCCCACCCATTTGTCACTCGGTTACCACAATGACTGTTGAGATGTCACAGAGCTTGTGACCAAGTCACCCTTATTTTACTTGATAATGGCCCCAAAGCATAAATAGAGTGATGCTGGCCATTTGTATACGCCAGACAAAATCCATCAAGTGCTTGCCTTTAGTGAAAATATTGAAGTTCTCAATTTGATATAAAAAGATAAAAAAAAAATTGTATGCTGCTGCGATTGCTAAGATCTTGGTGAATGTGAAGAAGAGAAAAGAAATCTGGGTTAGTTTTGCTGTCAAAACTCAAACTGCAAAAGTTATGGCCACAGTGCTCAGTTAGGGTGAAAAAATCACTAAATTAGTACAGTAATATATTTTTTTTTTACATAGAGACTACATTCACAAAACTTTTTATAAAAGTATATTGTTATTATTGTCCCATGTTATTATTACACCCTCCCTGGTGGCTCAGATGGTAAAGTGTCTCCTAAGTCTGGGTTGGAAATATCCTCTGTGGAAGGAAATGGCACCCAATCCATAATTCTTGCATGGGAAACCTCAGGGACAGAGTGTGGTAAACTACAGTCCATGGGGTTGGAAACAGTCGAACGTGACTGAGCACCTTCACTTTCACTTTCCTAGTATTATTAGTTGGTTGCCAATCTCTTACTGTACTTTTATGAAATAAACTGCATCACAGGTATGTTTGTATAGAAAAAACATTGTGTATATTGGACTTGATACTATGTGAGGCTACAGATGTCCACTGGGGTTCTTGGGACTTATTCTCTGCAGATAAATGGTGATGATTATATTTCTTTCAAAAGACAAAAATAAATGCCTGATTTAATCATTGGCTGAAACATTGAGATTATTCACACCATTGTTTTAAACATAAGGAAGCATCTCAAACTCAGTTAAGTGACATGACAGTTTTAAACTTCCTTCCCCAGCCCCCACTTTTGCCTTGTCACCCCATGGTGACACCAGCGCTCCTATAAAACTCTACAGGAGAGCTGGTAGGCATCATTTTGCTTACAGATCTCAAGCCTCACTCTGAAATGCTGACCAACATAAAATGTCCAAAAGAGCCCCCAGATATCCCTTAGGAGTGCCCCTCACACTCTTCACTCTCTGAGTCCAGAAGGCACCAGACTCTATACATGGATCAAAAATATTAAGAAAAAAAAAAAACCCAGAAAGTTCTAATAGCAAAACTTCAACCTGCCTCATGCTGGCAACTATATATATAGAACTTACACTTTACTTGAAATATTTACACAGCATCAACATTGTATTAGATATCATAAGGAATGTGGAGATGATTTAAAGCATGAGGGAACATCTCTTTAAGTTGCATGCAAAGACTACACCATTTTATATAAGGGACTTAAGCACCCATGGATTTTGGTATCTGCAGGTGCAGGGTTCCCGGACGCATTCTCCCAAGGGCACCAAAGTGAGAGGATGGGGCCTTCTCAGGATTTCTGCTGCTCCCCCTGCTGTCTCAAGTATGGCTACCCAGCTCCTGCCCTGTCTTGGTCCACAGTTTCTCTGCCATGCTTCCCTGACTGTGGTGTCAGAAATCACACCTCTCCCCAACTCACATGCCATTTTCACCTCCAGAGCCATTAGTTTGCTGTATTTTTGTTTCTAGAACATGTGACATCTGTCAGTGCTACATATCTGCTGCAAAAATAAACGGTGTTATTAATATAATCACTTATCTGTACCACAGGCCCGACCTGCTAATTCCTGGCTCTGCAAGTACTTCAACTTGATCTTAGTCAAAAGGCTGAGAAACAATTTCTCCAATTATTTCATAAAATCCACATCTTAATGATTTAAAACTATCATGTAAGGGAGAAAGTCAGCCAGTATGTAGCTGGATGCTGACGAGGGCAGTGGTGGTCACTGAAATAAAAGGTTTGAAACAAAATTTGTCTCCATATAATACATTTGTTGATAGCTTCCATGACATCAATACATTTCATTGACATTAAGGGACATTCTAAAGTTTACATTTAACTGTTTCTGATACCAGATAACATTTCATCAGTAGCATATCATAGTTTGTCAGGCTGTGTGTAAATGATGGCCTTAGCAGTAAAGGACCCTCCTGCCAATGCAGATGACATAAGAGACACGGGTTCTATCTCTGGGTCAGGAAGATCCCCTGGACGAGGGCATGGCAACCTAGTCCAGTATTCCTGCCTGAAGAATCCTATGGACAGAGGAGGCTGGTGGGCTACAGTCCATAGGGTTGCAGAGTCCAACATGACTGAAGCCACTGAAACACAGACATACATATGTATATAAATATATATTTGATAGTGGTAAGAAAAATAATGCTGTGAGACTTTCTTCGTGATTCAATATTTAAGACTCCTCACTTCCATGCCAGGGGGCATGGTCAGGGATCTCTGATCCCACATGCCACAGGGTATGGCAAAAAAAAAAAAAAAAAAAAGAAGAAGAAGAAGAATGCTGTATCTTACACCTGCTCTCATCTTAGGTTTAATGAAAATATCTATTTTTCACAAGCAAAAACCCAGTCTACTAAATTCATGTCACAAGCCACTAATGGGATGCTAGTTGAATTATATAGTCAAATGGTTTAGACAGGGATTGACAAATTGGCTTGCCTCCTGTTTTTTTTTTTTTTTTCTTCTATCAATGCAAGCTAAGAATGATTTTTTTAAAAAATATGTTCAATATTTTTACTTTTTTTTTTAATTTGGGGAGAAACAAAGGAATGTTTTGTGACATGTGAAAATTATATGATATATAAAGTTTCAGTGACACAAATAAAGTTTTATTGAAACATAGCTGTGATCATTTGCAGCTGCCCGAGGCTGTTTCACATTACTAATGGAAAAGATTGCATGGCCGTTAATGCCTGGTTACTCTCTAGACCTTTACAGATAAATTTTGCAGACTCATGGCTTCAGAGAACAAAGTGAAGCATTCCAAACCCCACGGCTCACCAGCTCCTGAAGTCTGGTTGACTCAGTGTAGTTAAACACTTTCCACTGTGAGCCCCAGTGGCGGGTAAAGCTGGAATGTCTTTGTCTCCACTTCCCAGAGAGATTTCTCTGGAAATACCAGCATCACTTCCTATGTCCTGTGTCCAAGGAACTCCTACTTGGCTCTCCAAAAGCCTTTTCTCAGTAAGGCTGGATCAGCAGATTCTAAGTCTTTTAAACCCCATTTTAATCCAATCCATAGTATCCAAACCGGGCTTCAATCAGGTTTCTGAATCACTTATTCCCCATAGAATCTTTCAACTAGAAACGTTTCTACCAAATTGCTAGAGAAGGAAAGAATGTGGATGGGGCTTCAGGGCCCCGCCTAGGGGCTATTTTCCAGGTCTCAGTGTGGTGAGAGTCCCCACTTCCCTCTCTGGCATCCAGAAGCCCACCACTTTATCTACAATTTATCTGCATCTTTAGTTATTTGTGGTTCAATAGCTTAAGGGCAGGGGAAGGTGGTCCACACAGCAGTTCCAACAGAGCTTGGGCTGATGTCAGGAACCTAAAAAGGCAGAGGTCCTTTTCCAATCCCAGAAAATTCTCCAACTGCAAGCAGCAAATCCCTGTTCTCTTCCAGGAACAAGGTGGGTGGGTTGGTGGGTGGTGGCAGGAAGGGCACAGGGGCAGGGAGTGGAGGGTGAGGGGGAAAGGAAGCTAGCTTACTCCCAAGTTATCTGCACTTGAAAACTCAGCACTCACTGGATTCCTGGGGTCCTCAATGTGCATCATCATGCTGAACCCCAGGAGATTTCTTAAACCACATCAGGGGTGTCAGGTCACAGCCTGGTCCCCTTCCTTCTCCCTGTCTCTCACTTCCCCTCTTCTCTCTCCTTCCTCTTTGCACCACATAGATTCTATCTCAAGCTTTCCCTCCCACTGTCTTCACAGCCCTCTGAACACAGATTCTTAAGGGGAGGAAGTGTTTCAGAGAAGAAATATGTGTATTCCCATTCCTTATAAGGTAGCAGAGTCACTGAGTTAGAACAAAAATGAAGTTCACTAATGAATGTGATCTCAAGAGTTATAACCAGATATAACATTAAAAATACCTTTCTTACCAAATCAACATGTGTTCACCTGAAATTTACACAATATATGTCTATTATATATCAGTAAAGCAGGAAAAAAAAAAAAAAAGAACCTGACCATTAGAAAGAACTAGTTTTATAATATTTTAAGATAGTTGATGGTGATTGCTGTGTCTAGTTGCTCAGTTGTGTCTGACTCTTTGCGACTGCATGGACTGTAGCCATCCAGGCTCCTCTGTCCATGGAATTCTCCAAGCAAAAATACTGAAATGCATTGCCTGTCCTTCTCAAATTTTGGTGAGTATCAAAACTCAAGGCTAGAGACTTCTCTGCTGGTCCAGTGGTTGAGAATCTGCCTTTCAATCCAAGGAACATGGGTTTGATCTGTGTTTGGGGGAACTAAGATCCCACATGCCATAGGACAGTAGAACCCATGAAGGATCCTGCATGCTGCAACTAGGATACGAGGCAGCCTAATAAGTAAATAAAAATAAATATTTTTAAAAACTCTAAGCTGTTTACATTCTTCTGGATATAATTGAAAGCATATTAACAATTTTATTTATTTATGGACCCATGAGACTTTCTGCAGGATCTTAGTTTCCTGACAAGGGACTGAACCCAAGTCACCAGAGTGAAAGCATTGAGCACTACCCACTGGTTTACCAGGGAATTCCTAGTTTCATTTACTTAAAGAATTTATTTTTATTGCATGCCAAAAGCTACATCTTTTGCAGTGTTTACACTTAAAACAAAATCATTTTGGATGTCAATTTTAAAATGTTTGCAAAAACAGCGCAAATGAAGAAAAAATTTGACTACTTATTTATGCTTCTAGCCTTCTCTGATGGCTCAGACATTAAAAAAAAAAAAATCTGCCTGCAGTACAGAAGACTAGGGTTTGATCCCTGGTTCAGGAAGACTTCCTGGAAAAGGAAATGGTTATTCACTCCAGTAGTCTTGCCAGGAGAATCCCATGGACAGAGGAGCCTGGGGAGCTACTATACATGGGCTTGCAAAGAGTCAAACACAATTGGAAAACTAACAATTTCACTTTCATATGCTTCTAACAATTGCTCAAATCTCAGAATCACCTGGGACATTGTTAAACATAGAGATTCCAGGGCTGCATAACACACTTAAGAAATTCAAATTGCCAGAGGAGGGGACCTGGGAATCTGAAAATTCAATATTTGTCTCAGTTGATTCTGAAGTGAAGTGAATCCCAGGCTGTAAAATCCTCCAATACTTTGGGAAAGATTGATCTCTGGTGGCTCAGAGGTAAAGAATCCACCTGTTAATTCAGGACACTTGGGTTCAATCCCTGGGTGGGAAAGATCCCCTGGAGGAAGAAATGGCATCCACTCCAGGATTCTTGCCTGGGAAGTCCCATGGTCAGAGAAGCCTGGCAGGCTACAGTCTATGGGATCACAAAAGGGTCAGATACAACTGCGACAGGAGCCTGACTGTGCTGCTACCGCTCAGGAGGAGAGGGGGCGTGCATTTCTCCACTCGAGACGAGGCCTGACCACCCCTGTCTCTTATACACATCTCAGAGGAGGGGACCTGGGAATCTGAAAATTCAATATTTGTCTCAGTTGATTCTGAAGTGAAGTGAATCCCAGGCTGTAAAATCCTCCAATACTTTGGGAAAGATTGATCTCTGGTGGCTCAGAGGTAAAGAATCCACCTGTTAATTCAGGACACTTGGGTTCAATCCCTGGGTGGGAAAGATCCCCTGGAGGAAGAAATGGCATCCACTCCAGGATTCTTGCCTGGGAAGTCCCATGGTCAGAGAAGCCTGGCAGGCTACAGTCTATGGGATCACAAAAGGGTCAGATACAACTTAGCAACTAAGCCACAACAGTGAAAGTGAAAGTCACTCTGTTGTGTCTGTCCCTTCATGACCCCAGGGACTATACAGTCCATGGAATCCTCCAGGCTAGAACACTGGAGTGGGTAGCCTTTCACTTCTCCAAGGGATCATCCCAACCCAGGGATCAAACCCAGGTCTCCAACAGTACAGCTGAGCCATAACGGGAACCCAAACAACAATAAAAACATGTTTAAAATATCCAAGAATCCACTCCTTCGGAGACCCTGAGGGTTGAGGGTCAGAAATTTTTTCATCACGAGACACACTGAGCACCTGCCTTGGGAGGAGCAAGTTATTGGTAATTCAATAAACCAGTCAGACATTGTTGCTTGAGCTGGGAGCGTCATTCTCCCCACCTCGACCCTTCAGAGATTCTAGGACTCCCACACCCTCTCTCAGGGCTTCTGGATGTCCTTCATATTGATGGAAATTAGTGTATAAGCAAAGCCCAGAGATCTGGATCCAAACTTCTCAGCTTGGGCCACACTTTCAAATCTTCTGGGCTGTGCTGTGTTTCTTAACCCTCAGTGAATCTAAGGACTTGCCTACGTGTCTTTTGCAAAAACACATTCTTGTCCAAAAATTGTGTGTGGGGCTGAGAGTCTGAGCTTCTCACAAGATCCAGGTGTTGCCCAGGCTGCTTAAGGTGTCCATATTAAACAGTGAGTACTAGAGAGCTTTTGAAAAGTACTGATGTTCTGGTTGATTCTGTCAATCTTACTCCATACCCACAGAATCAGTATTTCTAGGAATGGGACCAGGGAGCCAACAGTATTAAAGGTCTCAGATATTTCTAAAGAACAGGCGTGGAGAAGCTGGAAGGCTTTAAGCAAATACTGAAAATGTATTTGCTCCACTTATGACGAAGGTTGGAAGCTAGAACGAGCGTAACAAAGAGTTATGAGCATTCACCGAGTGCCTGAGGCTGGGAATGGTTAAAGAAGGGTTATACGCCTGGCCTTGAGGTGTTCAATGGTTTCCTTCTGACCACCTGTTTCTGAGAGCAAGGACTGTTTTTTCATGATAACACTCCCTTTAGAGTTCGCCAAAGCTCTGTTATGTCTTGGGCGATGGTAACTGTATTTTATGCTTGAATACTTTAAAATTTATCTGGAATGGCTACATGCAAGTCTGCCTTATGCACTTTTCACTGAGAATTATAAAACTGTGCAGTTAGATAATAAACTTTGTCAGTCCATTAGAGGCTATCCCTGATGTCCTTTTCAGAGTGCAGTTCTCAAGGCTTACAAACCGGTATGGTGCAAATGTGTAGCCAGGAAAATCATACTACCGTCAGCCTTGTTTTGGTCTTCATTGTGCCCTGAAAAATCCATATGTTGAGGGGAGTTTCACAATGATCCAGTTTCTAAGACTCTGTACTCCCAGTACAGGGGGCTGGGCTTCGGTCCCTGGTCAGGGAATGAGATCCCACATGCTGCCAGGAAGACCAAAGACCCAACATGCCACAACTAAGACCTGGTGCAGTAAAATAAATTATTTTTAAAAATTATCTGTAGCAGTCCTAACCCCCTACACTTTGGAATGTAACCATATTTGGAGATAATACCTTTAACGAGGTGACTAAGTTTAAACGAGGTCACTAGGGTGGGCCCTAACCAATCTCATTGTTCTCCATACAAAAAGAAAGAGGGGCATTCCCTGGAATTCCAGTGGTTAGGGCTGAGAGCTTTCACTGCCAAAGGCCCAAGTTAAACCCCTGTTGTAGAAACTAAGACCCAGAAGCAAAGCAGCACAGCCAGGGAAAAACAAAAAAAGAGGAAATTAGGACATACAAGACATCAAGGATGCTTGGACACAAAGGCAGAGGAGGAGATAAGAACGTGCTTGTCTGCACATCAAGGAAAGAGAACTCCAGAGACAACACACTGTCAACATCTGATCCTAGACTTTTAGCCTCCAGAAATGGGAGAAAACAATTTCCTGTTGTTTAAGTCTGTGGTATTTCTGGTGGCCACCTTAGTACTTTAACACATTGTTTTGATAAGGAGTCCTTAGAAAGGACTAACCTCAAGGAAAGGTAGGGTGTATATAGGTGATGACTCAGCTCCCAGGTAACTCTCACCCATCAAAAAATGTCCACGCACTCAGATTTTCCAGGATGAAGTCTGCTCCTGTGGACCACTTCTTGCAGACCATTGCTACTAAAGGTCCCCACCCAACTCTCTTTATGGCTTCAACTATTTTTACTTCTCTCCTAGACTTTGAGGGACAGAACCTTGAGAACAGAGTGAGGACTATGCCAAACCATCCTGGATGTGAAGAGGAGTATGTCTTTTAACCAAAAAAGGAACAACAACAAAAAAAAAGGTTGCGAGGGGAACCCCACAGCTGTCCAGCAGAACACACTGAAGCTTATCATCACATGTACAGAAAGGCCTTCACATATTAGGTTAAGAAGAATCAGAGGGCATGAGTTCAACCTCTTCTGCAGGGAAGGTTTCCAGAAAGGAGGACAGTATGTTTTCTGTAGATGGGTTCAGAGCAGATGAATTTATTGGAAGGCGTTTGGGTCTGTAGCCAGGAAAGGAATATAGTGAGAAGGTGATATGTTGTCCTTCAGTTCTGTCTATCCCCAGAAGTCTCTATGATATGAGCCATGGTCACAAGGCTCCCAGAGGTCAGGGAGAGAGGAATGTTTCGTGACTTTATCAAAGTGTAACCCATAGAAGGCTACCTCTCAGCAGCCAATATCAGACTTCTGGGCCATCTTCCAGGGTTGAGAAATGACCTACTGGGAACTCTCATAGTCCTGGAGTGATTAGGACTGTGCACTTTCACTACTGAGGGTGTGGATTCTATGCTTAGTTGGGGAACTAAGATCCTGCAAGCCATGTTGTCTGGCTAACAAAAGAAACAAAATCAGAAAGACAGATATGATCTGTTCCCGTCTTTCCTTCCATGGACAACCCCAAGGCCAACTCCAGCCCAGGTCCATTGCTGTGGTCAAGGAGGAAGCTCCCTGGGGCTTACTGATATGGAGTGACATGTGGTCAGCCTGAGTGTCCACCTACAGGTTGGGCATCTCAAACCATCTGAGAACCTGGTACCTAGAAGGAGATCAGGTCCTCAGGAGACAGGCTGGTGCCTGCTGGCCTACAGATCAGGATTGTGTGAGAAGTTGACTCTACAAGGTGGCCAGATGGCATACCTTTCAAGAGGGCACTAATCCTGGTGGCCAGCCTCTACACACTTCCTCGGTCTCTAGGGGAGAGCTTATCACTTCCATTGTTCTCATAAACCTTTTCCTATTCTACTCTCATTGCACAGCTTTACCTGAAGAGATTGTTGTTGTTCACTTGCCAGGTTGCATCTGCAACCCCATGGACTGCAGCATGTCAGACCTTGCTGTCACTCACTAACTCCTGAAGTTTGCCCAAGTTTATGTCAATTGCATTGGTGATGCCGTCCAGTAATGTCATTTTCTGTTGCCCTCTTCTCCTTCTGCCCTCAATCTTGCCCAGTATCAGAGACTTTTCCAGTGAGTAAGCTGTTCATATCAGAGGACCAATATACTGGAACTTCAGCTTCAGCATCAGTCCTTCTAACAAGTATTCAGGGTTGATCTCCCTTAAGATTGACTGCTTTGATTTTGCTGCTGTTTAAGGGATTTTCAGGACTCTTCACCAGCACCACAACTCGAAGGCAACAATTCTATGGCACTGTCCAATCTTTGTGGTCCAGCTCTCATAACCATACATGACCAGTAGGAAGACCACATTCTTGACTATACAGACCTTTGTCAGAAAAGTAATGTCTCCACTTTTCAACACACTGTCTAGGTTTGTCATAACTTTCCTGCTAAGAAGCAACCATCTTTTTATTTCATGGTTGTAATCACCATTTCAGTGATTGAACAGCCCAAGAAGAGGAAATCTGTCAGTACTTCCACTTTTTTCTCTTCTATTTGCCATAGAGTAATGGGGCCAGATGCCACAATCTTAGTTTTTTCATACTTATTTTTAAGCCAACTCTTTCATTCTCCACCTTCATCCTCACCTAATCAGTGAAGAGTGTCTGGTTTCTTGCTGCTTCTGTTCTCAATTCTAATTCCTTGAGTAAGAAATCATAAAAGGTGGTTTCACAGCTTATTTCACATGCAAGTTTGGGACAAAGCGAAACTGAAACTTATGGGGCCATGACACATTGAACAACTCAATCAATGATGACTTGCACCACCTTCTTACCCACAGTATTAAAGGTGAAGTAAAAGTGTTAGTTAGTCCTGCCTGATTCTTTATGACTCCATGTCTTGTAGTCTGACAAGCTCCTCTATGGAATTTTCCAGAAAAAAATACTGGAGTGGGTAGCCACCCCTTTCTCCAGGCGATCTTACCAGTTCAGGGACTAAGCCTGTGTCTCCTGCATTGCAGGTGGATTCTTTGCCTTCTGAGCCACTATGAAAGCTCAAATTAAGGTTATGTTCATTTCCAGGTTATTCTTAGATCAAAATTTTGGTGGTCCATGCCAGTCCCAGCTCTTTCAGTCACAAAAAGGGATATAGTCAGTGTCCTGCACTTTGAAGGGGTGCTCTTATTTTGTTTAATTGCTAAATCTCTGAATCTTAGACTTGGTCTCAACAAAGAGCTCTTATAGGAAAGATAATTAGTTAAAAGCCTTAGTGCTGCCAGGTTGGCATAGAACCAGGATTTGGAGGAAGTTTTATCTTTACCATGTAGCTTAAGGTAAAAACCTAAGGATTAAGGTTTTTTTTTTGTTGTTGTTGTTTCTTTGTTTGTTTGTTTTTTTTTTTTTTTTTTTTTAAGTTACATATGAATCACACCAAGGAGAAAAATGCCAAGTTACACACAACACTAAAATACTGAACTCGGAAATGACTCTTTTTTTGACAATTGGGAATGAATTTCTGTCAGCCTTTGAATACATAATTGTGTGTGAAAGTTTTGATTAATGTAAAAGCAAAGCCTGTCGGAATATTAGTGGCATAAAAGCACATTTTGACAATAGATTCAGGGATGTTGGGTTGTCTCTTCAAAAAGGGACGCTTCTCTGGCAGCTCAGATGGTAAAGAATCTGCCTGTAGTGAAAGAGACCCAAGTTGAATCCCTGTGTTGGATAATGGCTACCCACTGTAATGTTCTCACCAGTAAAATTTCATGGGCAGGAAAGCCTGGAAGGCTACAATCCATGGCATTCCAAAGAGTCAGATATGGCTGAGCAGTAGGAAGGTGCACAAGGGCTGGTGGGTCCCAGAAGCTCCGGATGGTCTGCTAGTGAACATCCTCCGGACTCCAGGCCTGACATTGCACAGTGAACCCATCTTGGCATTGCCCAGGGCCTGAGATGGAGCTTTTCATCTGCTAGATCCACTGGGGAAAATGCTTGAGTCCAGGGACGTGGTGGGTTAGCCATGAGGGTCCCTTGGAAGAAGGTTCCCTCCAGCCATGCTCACTACTGGACACTGAGTCCATTCCCGGCCCTGAGGATGCACTTTGTATATGATGACAGATTGAACAGCCTCAGAAATAAGTGAGGAGGTGGATGCCCTGGAAATGAGAACCACAGGGAGTGGGTTAATGGAGCCCTGGACTCCTGTAGTTGATCCTTGCCTATCAGAGAGCATATAGGCCCCACTCATGTTCAAGCCTTTTTATTTAAACAGTAACAGGAAAGTCATTAATTTAAAGGGGAGAATCATGGTCACAGATCACAGAGGACACCCAATGATTGACATTGAAGTTTTCTTTGTTTCTTTGTAGCAATCTGACAGAGGGGTAACGACCCCATCAACCTCCCAAGCCCCAAATTCCCCCTCCAAAATTCAGATTCACATTTCTAACTTTGTAAGAACACATCTATCCAAAAATCCTACAAAGTCCTCCCCCCTGCCCACTCTAAGTCACCTTTCCTTTTCCCACATGCACTGAACAATTGTCTGAAACGGTGATTTGTGTTCCTTCTAGAAGCACTGTCTGGGTGGCAGTGTGCCAGTGCCAGGGACAAAGCCTGAAACCTGTGAGATGGGTTAGGTGGGCATGTAGCAGGGGCACAGGATGGGTTCAGTGTTGTAGAAGATCTGGTCACCACAGTGTGGACAGTGGCTGGTGCTGAACCAAACAATGCTATGTTTCCCAGGCTTATACAGCAGCTACTTGAGCTGGGGGTGACTGAGCCAGGGCGCCCAGGTAGAGGGTGCCACACACATTCTCATAGCTCTCCAGGGGTGTCGGATACAGCATGTATCTCAGATTGCTCAGCTCCATGGTGTGGTGCAGCAGGCTGTCTATCACAGCCATGGAGATGGGGTTGTTGCAGAAGCTGAAGGTGGTGAGCTGGGAGCAGTGGCTGAGGGAGGGCAAGAGGGTGCTGACTGGGATCCTATGAAGCCACACTCATCCAGGTTCAACTCCTGCAGGGTTGCCAAGGTCCACTCCATCAGGTCCTGCAGGGGCTCCAAGCTAAGGCTAGTCAGATTGACTCTGCTCAGGCCCAGGTCCTTCAGCAGACTGACACTCAGGCACTGCAATAGGTACATCAAGTCTGACTCTGAAAGCAGGCAGTTGGTGATCCATAGGGTCTCCAGAGGGGTCTTCAGGCACCTGGCGAGAGACAGGGCAGTCAGTCCCAGGGGCAAAGGTGGCGGGCAGAGGAATTGGGGAGGAGAGGCCTGTTTCACTGGAATACAGGGCATCTCACTGGCTTGGAGCTGACCTCTCACCTTCTTGACATGAAGGCAGGGAGTCTTCTGGGGGAAAGGTCTTGCTCGCATGAGTATGATTTCCCCCTGCACAAAATGATGAACTATTTTCAATGTGGGAAACAAACAGTAAGCAAATGTTATCTGCCTATTTCAGCTTACTAGTATTTGGTTCACAGGAATTAAGATGTTTTTACAGGACACGACTAGTTCAATTAAACAGCAGGCTAGATGCAGTGGACATAGGCTGTTGGTTCCCAGCAGTTACAGATGATCTCTCGGTGAATATCCCCCAGATATTCAGGGGCCACAAACCATCCATCATCACCTACAATTCTTTTTTTTTTTTTCCTTCCTTCTTTCTTTCTTTCTTTCTTCTGGTTTCTTAGAGAACATATTCATTACTAATATTTGGAGTTTGCAGCTGGCAAAAATGGAATCAATGCAATTCATTCATGTAGACAAACTAGGCTGCATCCTCTCAGTTTTTAATCACTGTGTTTAAGGCATAAAGGTGACCTATTACTGAGGATTCCTATGTATTCAGCAGTCTTAGAGGAAAATAGTAGTTGTAATTTGAACTTAAAGAGATTGGAGCAACTTCAACACTAATGCTCATTTCACTTTTAATCTTCTCTGTATTGCTTAGGAGCCACAAATTTCCCCTCCTGGTCCTGATGTTTTTCAACTATGGTTTGGAGAAGTCTCTTGAGAGTCCCTTGGAGTACGAGGAGATCCAATCAGTTCATTATAAAGGACATCAGCCCCGGGTGTTCTTTGGAAAGAATGATGATAAAGCTGAAATTCTAGTACTTTGGCCACCTCATGCAAAGAGTTGACTCATTGGAAAAGACTCTGATGCTGGGAGGGATTGGGGGCAGGAGAAAAGGGGACAACAGAGGATAAGATGGTTGAATAGCATCACTCAATGGACATGAGTCTGAGTGAACTCTGGGAGTTGGTGATGGATAGGAAGGCCTGGTGTACTGCAATTTATGGGGTCACAAGAGTTGGACATGACTGAGTGACTAAACTGAATTGAACTGATCCGTTTGTCATCTCCAGAACCACCCACTTCACATAGCTCACCTGGAGCCCAAAAGAGCTCAAGACAGAAGCGGCAGTTGGGAGGGAGAGACAGAGCTTCAGACTTCAAACTTCACACCTGATGCACCAATGTCCTTCTCATTTAGTTATCTGTCATCATTTCAGGTAAGATATCACTCTCTCAGAAAGAATTCCCAAGGGAATCACACGACTTCCACTATGCAGGCTACAAGCAAGAAGTCCCCTTTGACAGCATCTAACCTAAGCCACACCTCTGATCCTAACCAGGAAGGTGACCTGACAAGATGCCCGTGGACAGAGCGGCAGCATCATGAGGACTTCTGAGCGGCCCGGGCACCCTGGCAATGTTCCCAGCGGGCACAGAGTAGACGTCCTGATGGTAACAAATGAGAGAGGCCTGTTATGGTCTACAGAGCTTGCACCACGTCTTAACTGAGCATTTGGTGCAGTCAGCTATCAAGGAAGAAGATGGAGTCTAGGTAGAGCTCCTACAGGTGGGACAGGTTCAGGAAATGGGCTGTGAGCTGGGTGATGCTGTGTTCCTCCAGGTCAGGGGCAGTGTGCAGCAACACGTGGATGTGCCAGAGCAGCAGCCAGGGCAGGTTGCCCATCTGGCCCAGGTGCATCACGAACCTGCTCAGAGTGACCAATTCCAGGTGCAATTCACCTCCAAGTCCTAGACAGAGTCCAGCTGCACCACCGTCAGCATCCTCCTGGTGCTCTGCGTGGGCATGGTGAAGATCCTCAGCTTCTGGCAGCTCAGGTGCAGCAGGCCCCTCCTGTTTGGTCTTCTTCAACAGGTAGCTGAGGGTCTCATCCAGGGTGTCTTCCTTGAGGCACAGGTTGATGAGCACTTCCACAGGGCCCTGAGCTGGCTTCATCCCCAAATGTGCTTCCACCCTGTGCCTCTTCTGCATGGGCTGGATTGGCTTGGGCTCCAGCAGCAATCAAAAGCTGGCCTTAAAAAAAAAAAAAAAAAAAAAGCTGGCCTTAATGCCAGACCACAGGGTCCAGAAGTCCTGGTGGGTGTTCCAGCACAAGTCTAGCACCTGCATCTTTCACCACCTGTGGGGCCATGGGGGACACGCTGAGCTGTACAGAGGCCGATGGGCACCAAGACCCCTCAAACACTCTGCACTCCTCACGCCACAGCTCCTCTGGCTTCTGGGCCTTCCTCAGTGCCCACACTAAGGGATCCTGGTGGGGTGGGCCAATGTACTTTTTGTCACCTCTGCCCATCTACCAGTCCTGCACACCCTAATGACTCTTCCCAGGTGACCTCTCATCCTCCTGCCCCGGCTGCATCTTGCTCACACCCTCAGTCCCCATTACTGTGCCAAGTTCACCTTAGCTGAGGCGGATCTGCTGAGCAAGCAGTATGTTCAGGCCAAGAAGTGCAGCTTGGAAGGCCTCCTGATGAGGCTGGTGTTCCTTCATCAGGACTCCCAGAGGGAGTCAGGGGAAGGCACAGGCCTGCAATATCGCCTTCAAGACCTGGATGTGCCTCCTGGCAAAGGCCGCTGCAAACAGCAGCAGGAAGAGCTCAATGGGCAGCTCCTCCAGAGCCATGATGGCCAAGGCCTCATGCTACAGCAGGCTCTGGCTGGCCAGCTCCAGGAGTTGTGGTGGGGCCTGGACTGCCATCATGAATAATCTAGGCCAGAATGAGTCTGGGAGGAGGACAGAGAGTAAGTGGTTGAAGGGTCCTTCTCCAGCCAAGGAACCTGGGAGACCTTGCTGTCTGTCCACCCTCAGGGAAACCAAGGCATGGTCAAAGACATCCTCTGGCCATAAAGTCATAACTTTGACCCCACTGGCACCATGACAAGCATCTCTCCAGGCAGAATATAGGGACAAGTTGATTTCTTGCCCCATCCCACATCTACCAGCGCTGCATTTAATCCCAGCCCTGCTGGCTGGTAGAACCTAGGAGTCTGACAGATGGCCCCACTTGCTCAGAGAAAGCTTCTGATTATTACTCAAGGGCTGAAACAGGAATAAACAATTTAGCCCAAAACGGCTTATCTCTAAACACCAACCATAAACTCATGCAATGGCTGCTGTTATGTCACAGCATAAATAAAAAGATATACCTTTCACTGTGTGTCTCTTCTACAAATGTTGTTACCATTCGGTTCAGTGGTGCAAAGCACTCACATTCAGAACAAAGCCTCCACTCTTTTAAATATTCTACAGATTTTTTTTTATTTCATGGAATTAAAAAATGGTTTTTAGCTTTAAAAACAAAAACTCCCAAAAACCCATTAAGCTAGCAAAATCACAAAACTACAAAATGATATGTACTATAATCACTTGTCACAAACTAAAATGTAAAATGTCACCCCAAAATTCCTCCTAATTAGATGTCTTTCATTAAATCAATTCCAGGAACTTCCTTGGTAATTTAGGAGGAGGACTCTGCTTTTACTGTATGGGCACGAGTTCTATTCCCACCAGAGAACTATGATGCCAGTTGCTGTTCAGTGTGGCCCCATCCTTTCACTCTCACCACACTCTACCCCATACCTCCTTTCCCCTGCCAAATTCTATTTAGTTAGGAAATATTGTAACGGTTTGTACAATGGGCAAAAATCAGAGAAGAAACCAAACTGTCTTGAAGAAATGTAAAATTGCATGTAGAAGCAAAAGCAAACCATGCAATTGCCAATGTGAATGGAGAGACAAAATTCTCTCAGGATCGTGGTCTGTGTGGCTTGTCCCATGAAGACCCTGGCAGGTTACAGCAGTCAGAGGCTGAGGCTCCAGCATGGAGCTGTTGCTCAGGCCTGAGACCCTATTCTCCTTCAGGACATATTTTTCAGATTCTGGCTGAAATTTCTACTTCCAGCTAAACTGCTACCTTACTATTAGATCTCCATCCAGCTAAGTCTGAGTGTTTTTTTTTTTTTTTTTTAACTTTCTCACTACATACAACTGATGAGATCCTATGTCTGTTCACAAAAGCAGAAGAAAACAAACCTGAAAGTACATTCCTTGGGGGAGTTTGGGCCACATCAAAATGATCCAAATGCTCAAGTTCAGACAGCTTCATGCAGATGGTGGTGTTACTCCAGAAGAAAAATAAACAAAGTAAGATTCCTGAGTATCACACTGTCACACATCACATCAGACAGTGAAATATATGCCCGTTCATGGGGGAACAGAGGTGTAAAAGAGGGATGGTAGATCCTCCAGATTTTAAGGGTCCAGGCTTCCCTGGAACTGGTCAGGTAAAAATGACACCTAGGAGCTGGCCAGGAAAACAGAGGGGCCAAACAATTATAATTACACCAAGGAAACTACCCAAGACATATGTTTTGCTTGGAGGTATTCAAAGACTATTCTTAGGCTAGGCCTGAGAAATTGCTAGAAGAGGGAGTGGCTAAAAAGGGACCAGTTGGATCCCTTAAACAAAAGGCAAACCCAAGATCCATGTTTCTTCCCTCCCTGAAGTCAAACAGCATTTCCTCCCTGAAGCTAAGATATTAAATTTAGGAATGTGGGTTAGGAGAGCATGGAACTCTTTTTGCTGGTCAAACCTGGGACACATTTGTTCTACCTGAAAGCCTCTGAAGGCTTAGGGCCATGGGGGCTCCTGAAGGGAAATAAGCGTGGGCCAAGGACCCAAATCTGTGTTAGAAAATGGCTGTAACTGGAGGCTCAGGCATCCCCCTGCACATCCCAGCCTGCACTTTCTCCAGCAACCATGACTTTCAAGTCTTCTTCTCAAGTGTAGCTGGGTAACCTGATGTTCCCTCACTGCCAGGGTACAAACAATGCAAAACACCTTCTAATCCCTCACCCTCTACAGCTCGCCTTCCCCTAAGGCTCTCACTTACACAGACTCTGAAGGGAGCTCAACTTTAAGCCCAGAAACACTATTCAGTTTTTCCCTTGCTTTGCATTAACCACAGGTAGAAACATAGGATTTCTCCTTAAGGAGGTTCAAAGCCTGCATCAAAGGGTCTGGGGTGAAGTCCCTGCTGGGTTGCTGACACGCTGGTTCTGCTGTGGTCTCAGAACACAGACAGACAGAACCTGTCCTCCTCGGGCATTGTGATGCCCCAACAGTTCTTCCACTTGGAGGGTGAGAAGGTGGCCTTCACTGAAGGATACTTTACAGTTTGGTAACTGCCTAGAGATGGCATTCACCAAATTCTTACCATTCCCATAATTAGCCAGAGATGTGGGTGTCCCTTAAATAGAGTGAAAACTTAAAAATAGGGTTAAGCTGGAATGTGCCTTGTGCGCATTTTGACTTCTGGCAATCACATTGACCTATCAGCTGCAAGAGCCAAGATTCACAACAAAGATAACCATCAAGTCTTTGATTATGAAGCAGCCATAATGACATTGGTACTCTCCACCAGTACCTCAAATACCTTTCAGAGAAGCTGAAGTTCACCCCTGGTTTCCTTTCCAGCCTGGTGAGCCCAAGACAGCCAAGGCAGGGTGATGTTATGCTCCATGAAGGAGGAACTGGAAGACCCACTTGGGCAAGCATGGGTAGATGGACAGATCTGCCCAACTGAACTTTAGGAAGAGCTAGCTGACTTCACAGGGAGTTGGGGAAACAGGAAACAGCAGAAGTCTAAGCTTGGGAGGTTTCCATGGGAACACAACATCCAGGAGATCTAAGAATGCAGGAGGGACTACTATCTTAAAATGATCTAAAAATGGGAAATATCAGCCAAAAAGTCTTTCTGAGCAAGGCAGGGGGCAGGCCTCTGTCCACCTCAGCTCCACAGAATCTGTTTGTGCAGAGGACTCACGGGACACAGAAGCACTAGGGACTCATCTGCATCAAGACATGTTCTTTCTGGCCAGTGTCAGGTCAGCCCAGGATGACTCCCAGGACCCAGGCTTGAGTCAACCTGTGGGACATTTCTACCTGTTTTTGTGTTGCACAGGCTGGTGCAGCCTCTGAATTCATTTTGAGGTGGGAAGAACTCATTCCCTCTCTAGTTGCAGAATTCTTTCTGTGACTACAAATCATCTGCTCCCCAGGGCCTTCCTGGGGATCTTTGGAATGTATTTGTGCCCAAAGAGTCACTGGAAAAGCTGGAAAATGACTCTCCCTGGCATCTGGATAAACATCACAGGCTGGCTGGTCCTCAGAGGCCCCAGACTGACAAGTAGCCCTGGAGACCCAGCCTTCAGCAGACGAGATCCCACCTGGAGTTCCAGTAGGTTTGTCCTCCCTCCACTCTGGAGTCAGATCTCTTTTTACCCTAGAATAGTCTACCCTCTCTATGAGCCCAGTCTGCCTCTTCTTGTGCTTGGCAAGACAGATTCAATGACATCTAGACCTAAACAAAAGAGGCTTCTTCCTGCTTGCTCCCCAGTGAAGACTTGCCAGATGTCCAGGTCACCTTAACTCTAGCCAGTTACTCCTGAGAGTGGTGCTTCTAGAGGCAAAGTAGCAGTAGGGTGGAGTGTGTGGGGAGGTGGGAGTTCGAGGGTCCACTCCAGGCTTATAGGACTGCAGGACTTGGCAGAGGGTAGCCCAGAACTAGGGGGAGGAAGGAAATGACAGTAGAACTAAGGGCCTGGTCTCCTAGCTCTCAGAGCTGCATCTCATTTGCTAGAGTGGTATCGAGACCACGGAGAGCACTGCAGCCTGCGCTTGGGGGCTGGGAGTGTCCCCAGGTGGTAGGGACAGAATAAGAGAATAGAATGATCAAACAGTTAGCATGATACTCCATTAGGGAACTGTAGATAGAGAAGAAACTTTATGGGGCTTTGGGAGACCACAATAAACTAATGACACTCAAGAAAGTAATGAGAAAATCCTGAAACATGTAGGCTTGCTTGATTCATAAAGCAAAACAAGTCGCTTAGCATAAAAGCCAGGTTGGCTTGCTTAAATCAAGCCAACTTGCTCAGCAAAAAAGTATGCAACAGAAGTATGAGACATGGCCTAAAACAATAAAACAATGGTGGCGTGAGACTTACATCCTGTCTAGTGAGCTCCATGAGTTAATAAACCTGAAACATGCTCTTTGGCCCCTAAGACATGTTATTTCCAGAATAAGCCCCTGAACAATAAAAGCATAGCAGAAAACAAGACCTAAAGCCTGTCTAGTGGTCATCAAGTTAATTACTCCCCCAAAACAGGCTCTGCGCATACAAAACACAATCACTTATGGAAATGTGACTTTTCAAAATAAAAGACCTACCTTGTACTGAGATCTGAAAATATTTTTTACCAAGTAATATGACAGGGAAGTCTAGTGTGCTGCACTTCATGGGATTGCAAAGATTCAGATATGATTGAGCAACTGAACTGGACTATGATAGTCCTAGCCTGACCATATAGAGTGGAAAAAGTAAACTTTCCTGTCCTACCTGTTCCATTCAGCTAAGTTCAGTCACTCAGCCATGTCCAACTCTTTGCAACCCCATGAATCACAGCATGCCAGGACTCCCTGTCCATCACCATCTCCCAGAGTTCACTCAGACTCATGTTCATCGAGTCTGTGGTGCCATCGAGCCATCTCATCCTTTGTTGTCCCCTTCTCCTCCTGCCCCAAATCCTTCCCAGCATCAGAGTCTTTTCCAATGAGTCAACACTTTGCAAGAGGTGGCCAAAGTACTGGAGCTTCAGCTTTAGCATCATTCCTTCCAAAGAAATCCCAGGGATGATCTTCAAAATGGACTGGTAGGACCTCATTGCAGTCCAAGGGACTTTCAAGAGTCTTCTCCAACACCACAGTTGAAAAGCATAAATTCTTCAGCGCTCAGCCTTCTTCACAGTCCAACTCTCACATCCATACATGGCACAAGAAACCCATAGCCCTGATTAGAGGGACCTTAGCTGGCAAAGAAATGTCCCTGCTTTTGAATATGCTATCTAGGTAGGCAATAACTTTTCTTCCAAGGAGTAAGTTTCTTTTAATTTTACAGCTGCAGTCATCATCTGCAGTGTTTTTGGAGCCCAGAAAAAGAAAGTCTGACACTGTTTCCATTCTATTTCCCACGAAGTGATGATACTGTATGCCATGATCTTCATTTTCTGAATGTTGAGCTTTAAGCCAACTTTTTCGCTTTCCTCTTTCACTTTCATCAAGAGGCTTTTTAGTTCCTCTTCACTTTCTTCCATAAGGGTGGTGTCATCTGCATATCTGAGATTACTGACATTTCTCCCAGCAATCTTGATTCCAGCTTGTGTTTCTTCCAGTTCAGTGTTTCTCATCATGCACTCTGCATAGAAGTTAAATAAGCAGGGTGACAACATACAGCCTTGACATACTCCTTTTCCTATGTGGAAACAGTCTGTTGTTCCATGTCCACTTCTAACTGTTGCTTCCTGACCTGCATACAGATTTCTCAAGAGGCAGGTCAGGTGGTCTGGTATTCCCATCTTTTTTAGAATTTTCCACAGTTTATTGTGGTCCACACAGTCAAAGGCTTTGGCATGTCAATAAAGCAAAAATGGATGTCTTTCTGGAATTCTCTTGCTTTTTCCATGATCCAGCGGATATTGGCAATTTGATCTCTGGTTCCTCTGCCTTTTGTAAAACCAGCTTGAACATCAAAGAGTTCATGGTTCACATATTGCTGAAGCTTGGCTTGGAGAATTTTGAGCATTACTTTACTAGCATGTGAGATGAGTGCAATTGTGCGGTAGCTTGAGAATTCTTTAGCATTGCCTTTCTTTGGAATTGAAATGAAAACTGACCTTTTCCAGTCCTGTGACCACTATTGAGTTTTCCAAATTTGCTGCCATATTGAGTGCAGTACTTCCACAGCATCATCTTTCAGGACTTGAAACAGCTCAACTGGAATTGCATCACCTCCACTGCTTTGTTCATAGTGATGTGGCACTTATGATGGAAATGTGCTGTCTACTCAAGAAAAAGAAGATCTTTTCCCCCTCCCCTCTTCCTCTGATTGTAAAAGTGCATCTGAATACTTAGGGCAACACAATGCTTGGGAACCTTCCACGTGTCCTACTCTAATAAATCACTTATTTTCTAGCAATTTGCTACTTGCTTAATTTCTTCCTAGTATTAAGTCATATTCGCTCAGTTGTGTCTGACTTTTCATGACCGCATGTTCTGTAGCCCACCACACTCCTCTGTCCTTGGGATTCTCTAAGCAAAAATACTGGACTGGGTTGTCAATTCTGACTCCATGGGACCTTCCCAACTATACATGAAGGAGAATTCACTAATGTGCAGTAGAGGATAAGTTCAGTTCAGTCTCTCAGTTGTGTCTGACTCTTTACGACCCCATGAATTGCAGCACACCAGGCCTCCCTATCACCATCTTCCAGAGTTCACTCAGACTCACATCCATTGAGTCTGTGATGCCATCCAGCCATCTCATCCCCAGTCTTCGCCTTCTCCTCCTGCCCCCAATCCCTCCCCGCATCAGTCTTTTACCCTCAGTTAACCTGTTACAGAAAACTGCCTCTTGAGTATACAAATTCTATACCAATTCTATACCTCTGCCTTGTCAATTATTTATTTATTTAGGTTTTAATGTGAATGGGGCTATTGTTCCATCATGAGATGTAAAGGACTGTGGTGCCAGAGCTCTTGGGAGCCCTGCAAAAAACACATAATGGTCAGAGGGTCCGACTCTGTTTTTCTTTGCCCAGGGGAGATGCCAATGGCTGTTCCCCCTTCCTACTTCCAAGGACACACGGAGGGAGCACTGAGATGGGACACACAGATGAGAGAGGCTCAGAGAGAAGTGGGTGTGGGTAGCATGGGAAGGGATGTTTCAAATATTTACAAAGTGGCTGGTAGTTATCATTCTTGGAGACTGGAGAGACATCTCGTGAAATTGTCATGTTCATTTTCTAGTTAGAAGTATTCTGAGGGAGGTGACATAAACACAAGTATAACTAACACAATTTTGTTAGCGGACATGCAACACAAGTATAATGAATACTGTTTTATGTTAGATATGAAAGTTAATAGAGTCAATCCTAAGAGTTCTCATCAAAACAAAAATACTTTAATTTTCTATCCATATGAAATAATGAATTTTCACTAGACTTACTGCACCCACCGCTGCACAATGGATATAAATGGACTCATGATGCTGAACCTTTTAAACTTACACAGGGCAATATGTAAATTCGATTAATATCTCAGTAAGACTGAAAAATAAGTCATGATCTTCCACGCAGTGTGTCTGAAGAAATGAAAAGCAAGCAAACCTCAAAAACAATGACACTCAAACCTGATCTGTACCATATAGCAGAGCCACCAGGGTTACTACTCATGCTGAAACTGAAAAACCAACCTTCATAATCTATGGCACAATTATGATATTTTTCCACAGCCAGTCCGTGTGTGTGTGTGTGTGTGTGTGTGTGTGTGTGAAGTTAAGAACCCTGTTACACTAACTGTTGTAAATGTTTGTTGTTGTTCAGTCACTCAGTCCTGTCTGACTCTTTCAGAGCCCATGAACCTTAGCATACCAGGATTCCCTGTCCTTCACTGTCTCCCACAGTTTGCTCAAACTCATGTCTATTGAGTAAGTGATGCCATCCATCCATTTTGTTCTCTGTCATCCTCTTCTCCTCTTGTCTTCCATCTTTCCCAGTATCAGAGTCTTTTCCAATGAGTCAGCTCTTCGCATCAGGTGGCCAAAGATTTGGAGCTTCATCAGCCCTTACAATGAATATTCAGGATTGATTTCCTTTAGGATTGACTGGTTGTAAATGTTTAGAAAAAAAAAAAAAAGTAAACCTATTTTTTTTTTTTTTTTTTAGTACTCTCTGATCGTAAGCAATGAGAATTAAAGTGTTTCATTTCTTTGTAAAAATGTCAGCAAGGAGTCCTCTAAACACTGATTCCTTTCTTCTCAGCACATAACTTTCAACTGGGGGGAGGATCTTTCCTATGCACAACCTGATCAATTGTCACTCTACTTCCTAAGCCTGGATCTGCTTCTAATGTCTCATTCTTTGTGCTCTCAGGCCTGATACTATCTGCAAGTTTCTTTACCACTACCAAGTGAAGTAATATTTGCTGGCATTACTGCATCTGAGACACTTTCATTTCTTTTCTCACAAACAGGTTTTTTATTCAAGTTTTTCCAGCGAATGGGGAATAAGAGCCTGAAGCTGGATTTTAAATCAAAATGACAGTTCAGTTCAGTTCAGTCCAACTCTTTGCAACCTCATGAACTGCAGCACACCAGGCCTTCTTGTCCATCACCAACTCCCAGAGTTCACTCAGACTCACGTCCATCGAATCTGTGATTCCATCCAGTCATCTCATCCTCTGTCACACCCTTTTCCTCCTGCCCCTTATCCCTCCCAGCATCAGAATCTTTTCCAATGGGTCAGCTCTTCGCATGAGGTGGCCAAAGTACTGGAGTTTCAGCTTTAGCATAATTCCTTCCAAAGTTCACCCAGAACTCATCTCCCTTAGAATGGACTGGTTGGATGTCCTTGCAGTCCAAGGGGCTCACAAGAGTCTTCTCCAACATTACAGTTCAAAAACATCAATTCCCCGGTGCTCAGCTGTATTCACAGTCCGACTCTCACCTCTGTACTTGACCACTGGGAAAACGATAGCCTTGACTAGACAGACCTCTGTTGGCAAAGTAATGGCTCTGCTTTTGAAAATGCTATCTAGGTTGCTCATAACTTTCCTTCCAAGGAGTAAGTAAGAGGTTTTTTAGTTCCTCCTCACTTTCTGCCATAAGAGTGGTGTCATCTGCATATCTGAGGTCACTGATATATTTCTGGGCAATCTTGATTTCAGCTTGTGCTTCTTCCAGCCCAGCATTTCTCATGATTTACTCTGCATAAAAGTTAAATAAGCAGTGTGACAATATAAAGTGTTGATGTCCTCCTTTTCCTATTTGGAACATCTGTCCTTACATGTGCATGTTGCTTTATGACTGCATATAGGTTTCTAGCTGTGAAAATATTTTCCATAACAATATATATATATATATTGATTTTAACATTTAAAATGTACAATACTCCATATTACATGTATACTTATTTTTATTAAAATTTGGTGTCCGAGTAATTGAGTCTCTCATAGTTTAAGAAGTAAAATATCCTTCAAGACATTCTCAAATGAAATAGAGATATGTCCATAATTCATAAGAAAGCATCTAATTTTCCTATGAGTATATAGAGAATTCAATATTTCAGGTTCGAAAATTTCCTTCTGATTGACATATGTGAAATAAAGTTAGTGCTGTTTTTCAGTTGACCAGGCATTTCCAACTCTGCAATAGCAGGGACAGTAACACCCCAGTCTTCCCTGCCCTTCCCGGTTTCCAAAACTTTTTTCAGACTCATCTTTATTGAGTCAAGAGATTCGAGCATGTCCAACCAACTCAACTGCTGTTGCCCTCTTCTTCTCCTTCACTCAGTCTTTCCTATATCAGAGCCAACAATGTTTCATGACAAGGTAGAGTGTGAGTCTTTTCTCATGAGTCCTTTAACCAAAGAATTGGAGCTTGATCTTCAGCATCAGTCCTTCCAATGAATATTTATGGTTAGTTTCTTTTAGGAATGAGTGGGCTGATCTTCTTGTGGTCCAAGGGACTCTTAAGAGTCACCTTCAGCAAGACAGGTTCAAAGCCTCAGTTCTTTGGCACTCAGCTTTCTTTATCGTCAAACCCTTACACCTATACATTGGCTCAGATCACTTCAGTTCAGTTCATTCTTTCAGTCGTGTCCGACTCTTTGTGACCGCCTGGAACACAAGATTGCAGACCTCCCTGTCCATCGCCAACACCCAGAGTCTACCTAGACTCATGCCCATTGAGTCTGCAATGCCAACCAACCATCTCATCCTCTGTCATCCAGTTGTACTCCTGCCCTCAATATTTCCCAGCATCAAGGTCTTTTGCAGTGAGTCAGCTCTTCCCATCAGGTGACCAAAGTATTGGAGTTTCAGCTTCAAATCAGTCTTTCAAATGAATACCCAGGTTTGATCTCTTTAAGATGGACTGGTTGTATCTCCTGCAGTCCAAGGGATTCTCAGAATCTTCTCCAGCATCACAGTTCAAAAGCCTCAATTCTTCTGTGCTCAGCTTTCTATATAGTCCAACTCTCATGTCCATATATGACAAATGGGAAAATCAGCGATTTGACTAGACAGACATTTGTTGGCCAAGTAATGACGCTGCTTTTTAATATGCTGTTTAGGTTAGTCATAACTTTCTTTCAGAAGAGGAAGCATATTTTAATTTCATGGCTACAGTCACCATCTGCA
This sequence comes from Aepyceros melampus, assembly GCA_006408695.1. Taxonomy (NCBI): domain Eukaryota; kingdom Metazoa; phylum Chordata; class Mammalia; order Artiodactyla; family Bovidae; genus Aepyceros; species Aepyceros melampus. The sequence goes on along the minus strand of SJXQ01000481.1, from coordinate 27,985 downwards.
GTAGTTTGAATCCACCCTCCACCAAAAAATAAAATCCAACACTGTTTCCCTATCTATTTGCCATGAAGTGATGGACCAGATATTATGATCGTAGTTTTTGGAATGTTGAATTTTAAGCCATTTTATTTCACTTTCTTCTTTCACTTTCATCAAAAGGCTTTTAGATCTTCCTCATTTTCTGCCATAAGTGTCGTGTCATCTACATATTTGCAATTATAGATATTTCTCAGTATAATCATGATTCCAGCTTTTACTTCATACAACCCAGTGCTTCTCATGATGTATTCTGTAAGTTAAGTAAGTAGGGTGACAATACAACTCTGACCTACTCTGTTTCCTATTTGGAAGCAGTCTGTTTTTCCATGCCTTGTTCTAACTGTTGCTTTCTGAAATGCACTCAGATTTCTCAAGAGAAAGGTCAGGTGGTCTGATATTCCGATCTCTTGAAGAATTACAAATGGTTTACTGTGATCCATAGCCTTAACATCTTTAGCATAGTCAATAAAGTCAATAAAGCAGAAATATTTTTTTCCCCTGAAACTCCCTTGTTTCTTCAGAGATTAAGCCTATGTTTTCAATTTGATCTCTGGTTCTTCTGGCTTTTCCAAAACCAGCCTGAACATCTGAAAGCTGATGGTTTACATATTGTTGAAGCCTGCATTGGAGAATTTTGAGTATTACTTTACTAGCACATGAGATGAAGGCAATTGGTAGTATTTTGAATATTCTTTGGCATTGTCTCTTTTTGAGATTGGAATGAAAATTGACATTTTCCATTTCCTTGGCCATTGCTGAATTTTCCAAATTATCTGGAGCAGCGAGCTGCAGCTCTGTTGCACTGCAGCAGCTAGCAGTTAAGAGGAGATATCCCACGTCCAAGGTAAGGGGCAGTGGCTGTGCTTTGCTGTAGCAGCAGTGAAAAGATACTCCATGTCCAAAGTAAGAGAAATCCCACTAAGCTGGTAGGTGCTGATAGAGACATTATAGGACAGAGACCCTGAAACAACAATCACAGAAACCTAATCTGTCCATCACATGGATCATCACCTTGTCTAACTTAGTAAAACTAAGCTATGCTGTGTACGGTCACATAAGATGGAAATCTGTACATATCTCCTGTGGGGGAGGGGGAGGGGAGGAACAGAAACAAAACAAAACAAAAATCCTAGCTTTTCCAACATGGACCTTTATGGATAAAGTGATGTCTCTGTTTCTCAGTACATTGTATCTAGGTTTGTCACAGCTTTTCTTCCTGAGAGCGAGAGTCTTTTATTTTCATGGCTGTAATCACTGTCCCCAGTGATTTTATAGCTCAAGATATTGTCTGTCACTGTTTACATTTTTAACCTTTGCATTCAGAAAAATTGCCCTTTAGCATTTGTTCTGCATCATTTTGTACCCCAAGTCCAAACTTATCTGTTATTCCATGTATCTCTTGACTTCAGGTTTTTACATCACAGTCAGCTATGATGAAAAAGACATCTCTTTTGGGTGTTAATTTTAGAAAATCTTGGCGGTTTTCCAAAAACTATTTAAGTTCTCTGGTAGCATCAGTGGTAAAGAATTGAAATACAGAAATTCATGTTGTTTATCTAAAAATATCTGCATCCATATTTTTATACAAAATTAGGAAACACTATTTTCACTATGAACCATACCATCTTGAATTTCACATGTGAATTAAAGAGAATTCCAACTTTCAAATAGGATTAACACATAGATTTTCCTATGTAAATTTAGGGAATCATATAGAAAAACCTGCACCAGGTTAGTTGTATGTGAAATATAGAGAATTTCCTTTAGGAATAGTGCCCTTGAGGTTTTATTTGAAATACAGGAATCCCGCAATTCAAGTAGTCAATTCAACATCTGGATATTCAATGAAATAGAAGAATTTCATTTTACCTGAAAGAAAATTACATACCTATAGTTCATTTATCTATAATTTTCAGAATTTATTTATTTATTTATGGCTGCACTGAGTCTTCAATGCTGTGCACAAAGTTTCTTAAGTTGCAGTAAGTGGGGACTACTCTTCATTGCAGTGAGCTAGCTTCTCTTGGGAGTACTTTCTTTTACGAAGCAGAAGCTCTAGGGCATCCAGGTTAGGTAGTCAGGGCAAATAAGGTTATCTACTTTGGCAGCATATGTGATCTCCTAAGAACAAAGATCAAACCGATGTCCCCTGCATTGACAAACAAATTACTTTACAATATTGTAGTGGATTTTTCCATACATTGGCATGAACCAGCCATGTGTTTACATGTGTTTTTGATGCTGAACATTCCTTTCACCTCCCCATCCCATCCCTCAGAGTCATCCCAGGGCACCAGCCTTGAGCACCTTGTCTCATTAATTGAACCCAAACTGGCGATCTGTTTTAATGCTATCCTCTCAAATCATCCCACCCATGCTTTCTCCCACAGAGTCCAAAAGACTATTCTGTACATTTGTGTCTATAATGCTGTCTCACATATATGGTCATTGTTACCATCTTTCTAAATTCCATATATATGCATTAGTAGACTGGTTCCAAATAGGAAAAACAGGATGTCAAGGCTGTATATTGTCACCTTTTTTATTTAACTTATATGCAGTGTACATTATGAGAAATGCTGGGCTGGAAGAAGCACAAGCTTGAATCAAGATTGGACAGAGAAATATCAATAACCTCAGATACATAGATGACACCACTTTTATGGCAGAAAGTGAAGAGGAACTAAAAAACCTCTTGATGAAAGTAAAAGAAGAGAGGAAAAAGTCGGCTTAAAGCTCAACATTTAGAAAACAAAGATCATGGCATCTGTTCCCATCACTTCATGGGAAATAGAAGAGGCAAGATTGGAAACAGTGTCAGACTTTACTTTTTTGTGCTCCAAAATCAAATCATCAGATTGTGATTGCAGCCATGAAATTAAAAGATGCTTACTCCTTGGAAGGAAAGTTATGACAAACCTAGATAGCATATTCAAAAGCAGAGACATTACCTTGCCAAAAGAGGTCAATCTAGTCAAGGCTATGGATTTTCCAGTAGTCATGTATGGATGTGAGAGTTGATCTGTGAAGATGGCTGAGTGTCAAGAATTGATGCTTTTAAACTGTGATGTTGGAGAAGACTCTTCAGAGTCCCTTGGACTGCAAGAAGATCCAGCCAGTCCATTCTAAAGGAGATCATCCCTAGATGTTCTTTGGAAGGAATGATGGTAAAGCTGAAACTCCAGTACTTTGACCACTTCATGTGAAGAGTTGACTCATTGGAAAAGACCCTGATGCTGGGAAGTATTCAGGGCCAGAGGAAAGGGGATGAGAGAGGATGAGATGACTGGATGGCATCACTGTCTCGATGGAGGTGAGTTTGAGTGAACTCCAGGAGTTGGTGATAGAGAAGCTTGTCGTGCTGCAATTCATGGGATTGCAAAGAGTCAGACACGACTGAGCGACTGAACTGGTATTGTATTGGTGTTTTTCGTTCTGACTTACTTCAGTTTGTATAATAGGCTCCTGTTTAATCCACTTCGTTAGAACTGATTTAAATGAATTCTTTTTAATAGCTGAGTAATATACCATTGTGTATATGCACCAAAGATTTCTTATCCATTCGTCTGTCATCTGTGTTGCTTCCATGTTCTGCCTCTTATAAACAGTGCTGTGATGAACATTGGGGTACACGTGTCTCTTTCAATTCTCATTTCCTTGGTGAATATGCCCAGAAGTGGAATTGGTAGGTTCTATGGCAGTTCTGTTTCCAGTTTTTTAACTAATCTCCACACTGTTCTCATAGTGCCTGTTCCAGTTGGCAGTCTTACAAACAGTGTAAGAGGGTTCCCCTTTCTCCTCACCCTCTCCAGAGTTTATTGTTCTTAGACTATTGGATAATATCCATTCTGACCAGCATGATATGGTACCTCATTGCTGATTTCATTCTTTTACACATGATTGACCAGTTTTCTTTCCCAGCACCACTTGTTAAGAGATTGTCTTTTTTCCATTGTATGTACTGGCCTCCCTTGTCAAAGAAAGGTTGTCCACAGGTGTGTGGCTTTATCTCCAAGCTTTCTATTTTGTCCCATTAATCTATAGTTCTGTCTTTGTGCCAGTACCATACTGTCTTGATGATTACAGCTTTGTAGTACAGCCTGAAATCAAGCAGGTTGATTGCTCCAGGTCCATTCTTTCTCAAGATTGCTTTGGTTATTCAAGGGTTTTGCTCTTTCCATACAAATTGTGAAATTATGTATTATACTTCTGTGAAAAAAATAGCATTGGTAGCTTGATAGGGATTGCATTGAATCTATAGATTGCTTTAGGCATATATTCATTTTCAATATATTGCTACTTCCAATCCATGAACATGGTATATTTCTTCATTTATTTATGTGTCCTCTTTGATTTCTTTCTTCAATGTTTAAAGAGACACAAATGCAAAGAACACTTTTCTATATATAATTCTTTTCTACATATATATATATATATATAGGTAGATTTATTCCTAAGTATTTTATTCTTTTCTTTACAGTGGTGAATGAGAATGTTTCCTTTTTTAAATTGTTATTTTATTTTATTTTTTTAAATATAAATTTATTTATTTTAAGTGGAGGCTAATTACTTTACAATATTGTATTGGTTTTACCACACATCAACATGAATCCACCATGGGTGTTCCCCATCCTGAACCCTCTTCAACCTCCCTCCCCATACCATCCCTCTAGGTCATCTCAGTGCACCAGCACTGAGCATCAAATTCAAATTTCTAGTTGTGATTGAGCAATTCATTTTTAGCTAATACCATATACATTTTTCTACTAAAATATACAGTTATTTTGTAACTACTTTAATTCTATATGAGTTGTCCAATACAGTCTTCCAAGTCTGTTAAATTGTAATTATGGTGAGTATGTTTCCTTATTGACTTTCTGTTTTCTTATTGTTAGTATATAGGTATGTAAGGGACTTCTGGGTGTTAATTTATATCCTGAAACCTTGCTATATTCACTGCTTAGCTCTAGTAATTTTCTGCTGGAGTCTTTAGGGTTTTCTATGGAGAGGATCATGATATCAGCAAAGAGTGAGAGTTTTAATTCTTTTCCAATTTTCATTCCTTTTATTTCTTTTTCTTCCCTGATTACTATGGCTAAAACTTCAAAAACTGTGTTGAATTGTAGTGGTGAGAATGAGCCCTCTTGTCTTGTTCTTGACTTTAGGGTGAATGCTTTCCAGTTTTCACCTTTGAGGATAATCTTTGCTGTGGGTTTGTCATATATAGCCTTTATTATGTTAAGGTATGTTCTTGGGTTCCAAAATCACTGGAGATGGTGACTGCAGCCATGAAATTAAAAGGCGCTTACTCCTTGGAAGAAAAGTTATGAACAACCTAGATAGTATACTCAAAAGCAGAGACATTACTTTGCTAACTAAGGTCCATCTAGTCAAGGCTATGGTTTTTCCTGTGGTCATGTATGGATGTGAGAGTTGGACTGTGAAGAAGGCTGAGAGCTGAAGAATTGATGCTTTTGAACTGTGATGTTGGAGAAGACTCTTGAGAGTCCCTTGGACTGCAAGGAGATCCAACCAGTCCATTCTGAAGGAGATAAACCCTAGGATTTCTTTGGAAGGAATTATGCTAAAAATGAAGCTCCAGTACTTTGGCCACCTTATGCGAAGAATTGACTCATTGGAAAAGACCCTGATGCTGGGAGGGATTGGGGGCAGGAGGAGAAGGGGACAACCGAGGATGAGATGGCTGGATGGCATCACGGACTCAGTGGACGTGAGTCTGAGTGAACTCCGGGAGTTGGTGATGGACAGGGAGGCCTGGCGTACGTGATTCATGGGGTCGCAAAGAGTCGGACACGACTGAGCGACTGAACTGAACTGATGTTCCTTCTCTTTCTTCTTTCTGGAGGTTTTATTTTTAAATCATAAATGAATGTTGAATTTTGTCAGTGGCCTTCTCTGCATCTATTGAGATAATCCTATGGTTTCTATCTTCCAATTTGTTAACATGGTATGTTACATTGTTTGACTTGTGAATATTAAAGAATCATTGAAGATAAAGCCCACTGAGATAAAGCCCACTTGATCATGATGTATGATCTTTTTAATATAGTTGTATTTTCTTTGTTAGTATTTTGTTAAGAATTTTTGCATCTATGTTCATCAGTGTTATTGGCCTATAGTTTTCTTTTTTTCTGTGTGTCATCTTTGTCTGGTTTTGGTGTTAGGGTGAAAGTGGCATCCTAGAGTGAGTTTAGAAGTTTCCGTTTCTCTGCAATATTCTGGAAGCATTTGAGTAGAATAGGTGTTAGTTCTTCTTGAAATTTTTGGTAGAATTCAGTTGTGAAGCCATCTGGTCCTGGGCTTTTGTTTGCTGGAAAATTTCTGATTGCAGTTTCAATATATATATATATTTCAGTTTTGAAAGTTATACCATCCTAAGAATTTGTCCATCTTATTAGCATATAGTTGCTGATAATACGCTCTTATGATGCTTTGTATTTCTGTGTTGTCTTTTGTGGTTACTCCATTTTCATTTCTAATTTTGTTGATTTCATTCTTCTCCCCTTTTTTCTAGAGACTCTGGCTAATGGTTTTTCTATTTGATTTATCTTCTCAAAAAGCCAGGTTTTAGCTTGTTTGAATTTTGCTATGGTCTCTTTCGTTTCTTTTAAATTTAATTTTGTCCTAATTTTTGCAATGTCTTTCCTTCTACTTGCCCTGGCATTCATTTCTTCCTTTGCTCTTTTTTTTTAGGTGTAGAGTTACATGATTTATTTGACTTATTTATTATTTCTTGACGTAAGCCTGTATTACTATGAACCTTCTGCTTAGCACTGCTTTAAAGTTCCCATAGGTTTTGGGTTATTGTGTTTTCATTTTCATTAATTTCTATACATATTTTTTTCTTTAATTCTATGATTCATTGGTTATATTGAAGGATGTAGTTTAGCTCACACATATTATAATTTTTAGAGTTGTTGTTGTTTCTGTTTTTTTTTTTTTTCCCTGTAATTAATATCTAATCTTACTAAACTGTGGTCAGAAAAGATGCTTGGAATGGTTTCAATTGTTTTAAATTGACCAAAGCTAAATTTATGATCCGGGATGTGATCTATCTTGAAATACCTAGAGTTTATAAGACCAAAAATAGAGAAATTCATATTTCATGTAGCAAATTCTATGCTGAGGTTTTCACCTTTGAAATATAGACAAGTGAATATTTCAGGTAGGAAAATCATGGCCCACATTTTCCTGAATGATATATAGAAAATTCTTTATTTGATGGGTGAAATCTCTGCCTAGATTTTCATATGTGAAATATAGTGTAGTCCATATTTAATAAAGGAAAATAATTCCCCCAATTTACATATGTGAAAAATTAAAATTTCATCTTTTATGTGCTAAATTCAATAGCCAGATGTTCATAAAGGAAACATGCAAAATTTCACATTTCATGGAGAAAAGATAGTGCCTAGTTTTTCACATGTGTAAAACAAAATTTCCTATTTCAAGTGGGAAAACATACACACAGATTTTCATATGAAATATAGAGTATTTCAACTTCTCTTTTGCAGTTTGTGCTGTCATTTTCCCAGGTGAAATATGGAGACTTTCATATTTCAGAGATGAAGAGGACATGCATGTATTCATTTGTGTAGTGTTGAGTTCTGTGCTTCATGTAGCACAATTTTGTTCACATGTCACTTTGTGACATTCAGAGAATTCCATATTTAGAAATGGAATTCTCTCTGTGGAGAGCAATTTACAGATGACGTCTCACTCAATATGGAGATATGAAGGGACAACATCGTGGTAAGGGTCATAACTCACTAATGCCTCAAGAATTGAAGTCTGCCATTTACTGTACGAGACCCTTTCAATTTCATTTTTTTTCCTTCCATCCTCCAGGTGAGAACACATCCCTGCCTATCCTGTCACCCTAACACTGTAGGGCAAAGAGTAGCGAGAGGATAAACTGAAACCATCCTTTGCAGAGTCCTGATACCCAAGCCAAGATTTAAGGGACTAGGTCTTATGGACAGAATGCCTGATGAACTATGGATAGAGCATTGTACAGCAGACAAGAATCAAGACCACCCCTAAGAAAAAGAAATGCAAACAGCAAAATTCCTGTCTGGAGAGCGTTTAATCCATTTTGAGTTTTGTTTTGCATATGGTGTTAGGAAGGGTTGTGGTTCATTTTTTCACAGCTGGTTGATCATTTTTCCCAGCAGCACTTGTTAAAAAGATTGTCTTCTCCATTGTATATTCTTGCCTCCTCTGTCAAAATTAAGATGTCCGTAGGTTTGTGGACTTATCTCTAGGCTTTCTATTTTGTTCCATCAGCCTAGATTTCTGTTTTTGTGCTACTATCTTGAGGACTGTAGTTTTGTAATATATGTTGAAGTCAAGCAGAGTGATTCTTCAATTTCTGTTATTCTCTCTCAAGATTGCTTTCACTATTAGAGGTTTCCTTGAGTTTCTATTCTTATTGTGGAAGTATACATACTGTGGAAATATTTGTTCTAAGGGTTGTATCAAATCTATAGATTACTTCAGTTTGTATACTCATTTTCACTATATTGTTTCTTAAAGTCCATCAACCTGGTATAACCCTCCAACTCTTTGTCTCATTTTTCATTTCTGTCAACATTGTTTTATAGATTGCTATATATACATATGTCTTTCTTTTTCTTTATGTAATCTTACCCCTAAGTATGCAACCCAGATAATCACAATGGTGTGATCACTTATCTAGAGCCAGACATTCTGGAATGTGAAGTCAAGTGGGTCTCAGAAAGCATCACTATGAACAAAGCTAGTGGAGGTGATGACATTCCAGTTGAGCTATTTCAAATCCTGAAAGATGATGCTGTGAAAGTGCTGCACCAATATGCCAGCAAATTTGGAAAACTCAACAGTGGCCACAGGACTAGAAAAGGTCAGTTTTGATTCCAATCCCAAAGAAAGGCAATGCCAAAGAGTGCTCAAATTACCGCACAATTGCACTCATCTCACACACTAGGAAAGTAATGCTTAAAATTCTCCAAACCAGGCTTTAGCAATCCATGAACCATGAACTTCCTGATGTTCAAGCTGGTTTTAGAAAAGGCAGAGGAAACAGAGATCAAATGGCAAACATCCGCTGGATCATGGAAAAAGCAATAGAGTTCCAGAAAAACACCTATTTCTGCTTTCTTGACTCTGCCAAAGCCTTTGACTGTGTGGATTGCAATTATCTGTGGAAAATTCTGAAAGAGATGGGGATACCAGACCACCTGACCTGCCTCTTCAGAAATCTGTATGCAGGTCAGGAAGCAACAGTTAGAACTGTACATGGAACAACAGACTGATTCCAAATAGTAAAAGGAATATGTCAAGGCTGTACATTGTCACCCTGCTTATTTAAACTCTATGCTGAGTACATTATGAGAAATGCTGGATTGGAAGAAACACAAGCTGGAATCAAGATTGCCAGGAGAAATATCAACAACCGCAGATATGCAGATGACACCACCCTTATGATAGAAAGTGAGAAGGAACTAAAAAGCCTCTTGAAGAAAGTGAAAGAGGAGAGTGAAAAAGTTGACTTAAAGCTCAACATTCAGAAAATGAATATCATGGCATCCAGTCCCATCACTTCATAAGATATCAGTTCTGTTCAGTTGCTCAGTCGTGTCTGACCCTTTGTGATCCCATGAATCGCAGCAGGTCTCCCTGTCCATCACCAACCCCTGGAATTCACTCAGATTCACATCCACCGAGTCTCCACTTCATGGAAAATAGATGGGGAAACAGTGGAAAACAGTGTCAGACTTTATTTTGGGGTGGCTCCAAAATCACTGTAGATGGTGATTGCAGCCGTGAAATTAAAAGACACTTACTCCTTGGAAGAAAAGTTATGACCAACCAGAGAGCATATTCAAAATCAGACATTACTTTGCTGACTAAGGTCTATCTAGTCAAGGCTATGGTTTTTCCTGTGGTCATGTATGGATATGAGAGTTGGACTGTGAAGAAGGCTGCACACCGAGAAATTGATGCTTTTGTACTGTGGTGTTGGAGGAGACTCTTGAAAGTCCCTTGCACTTCAAGGAGATCCAACCAGTCCATTCTGAAGGAGATCATCCCTGAGATTTCTTTGGAAGGAACGATGCTGAGGCTGAATCTCCAGTACTTTGGCCACCTCATGTGAAGAGTTGACTCATTGGAAAAGACTCTGATGCTGGGACAGACTGGAGGCAGGAGAAGTGGATGACAGAGGATGAGATAGCTGGATAGCATCACTGACTCGATGGGCGTGGGTCTGGGTACACTCCAGGAGTTGATGATGGACAGGGAGGCCTGGTGTGCTGCGATTCATGGGGTCACAAAGAGTTGGACACCACTGAGTGACTGAACTGAAACTGATGCTATTGTTTCCATTGCAATGGTGAACAGGATTATTTCTTTAATTTCTCTTACTGTATTTTCATTGTTCATGTATAAAAATGCAAGGGGCTTCTGTGTAATAATTTATAACATGCAACATTATTCCTGATTTCAGAGGAAATGCTTTTGATTTTTCACCAATAAAGATACTGTTTGCCCTGGTTTTGTCTTATATGGCTTTTATTATGGTCAGATATGTTCCTTTTATACCTGATTTCTGGAGAATTAGCATAAGTAGGTGTTGAATTTTGTCAAAGACTTTTTCTGCATCTATTGAGATAATCAAATGGTTTTTAATCTTTTACTTTAATATGGTGTATCATATTGATTGATGGATTTGAAAATATTAAAGAATCCTTGTATCCCTCGGATGAAGCCTATGTGCTTATAAGGTAATGATGTATGATTTTCAATATGTTGTTGGATTCTGTTTGCTTGAATTTGCAGTAAGATTTCTGCATCTATGATTGCCAACATATTTAGTGATATTGGCCTACAGAATATTTCTCTGTTGCATCTTTGTCGGGTTTCAGCATTAGGTTGATGGTGAACTTATAGTTGGGGAGCTTACTATTTCCTGCAATTTTCTGTAAGAGTTTGAGTTGGTTAAGTGTTTGTTCTTCCATAAACTTTTTTCTTTTTTAAATCCTAAGGAAAAAAAAAATCTGTGAAACCATTTGGACTTGGTCTTTTGATTGTTGAAAGATTTTTCATTAGAGATTTAATTTCCATGATTCTGATGTGTCTGTTAATATTTTCTACTACTTGCTCATTCAGTTATGGACTGTTATTCTTTTCAAAGAATTTTTCCATTTCTTCAACGTTCCATTTTAGTGACATGTAATTGCTCACAGTAATCTCTTATGACCTTTTGTACTTCTGTGTTGTCTATTGTGATTTCTCCATTTTCATTTCTAATTTTGTTATTTTGATTCTTCTCCACCCCCACCCCTCCACCCTCCTTTTTTTCTTGATCACTTTGGATAATGCTTTATCTTGGTACTGACACTCTACTTGGTATAGTATCATAGACTGAGACTTTAAGATTGTAAAAGCTATTTGAAGACAGAGACCACTTATTACATTGGGAAATATCTCCCCAAGGCCTGCATCCAGGTCTGGAGCAGCTGCCACCACCCTAAAAGGCCAGATGCTAGCTCTTAAATCTGCCCTTCATTCTCCTCTCCAAATTCCTCCATCTTATCACCAAATATGGTATTTTCTGTCCCTTGCCCTGGAAAGATTCTTTGTTCTTACAGTCTTCATCATCTTCCTCAGGTACCTACCATTTTCTGTATTTCAAACAATATGCTGATTGAATGAGCACAGTTTAGGAATGGAAAGCAGTGGCTGCAGACAGGCCTGCACGGAAGCTGCTGAAGTTACATAGCGGGAATCTGCACTGACATGTGGTTATGTTGAATGTTATTAGTGACTTGAATCTTATCAACTTGGTCATCTGGGAGATGCACATTTTCCCTCTGAAACTGGCACAAAAGGCTTTTTTTTATGACTTCATTTCAGGTTTGCCTTCTCTATAGTGTCCTATACTTGGTACTGTTACCTCCAAATATTTCCAGTTGAACGTGGCTTTGACCTGATGTGCACACATTCTGTCGTTTAGGCTTGGGTAAGATGGGAGGTTCAGAGGTCTTCATGGCACAATTTCTCAAGTTGCTAGTCGACTTAAAATCTACACTCTTTATCAATAACTGAAACATGTATTTGAAGGGCTGCAGGCGTCAAAAATGAATTTGCCTGAAGCTATGCTTTTACTGCCCTAATGGTCCTATCTGTAGGCCCTTCAGCTTGGACTGGATTTTATCTTTTAAAAAAATCAGATATATACTTTGCAAGGTAGAACTGTGGCCTTTTTGGGTTCTCAAAAATCCAGAGGACTGGCAATTAGACTGGTGGCCATAGATAAGAACTTTTGTTATGGAAAAGGTGACCTCATCACACCTAGCAAACCCTCTGTGGGAAAGGCCCAGTTGCCTCCAACCATTTGTGGGAGACCTTGGATCCTCTAAGCTCCCCAGTGGCTACTGTAGCCTATTGTTTTGGTTAGGGGAGGTTAACAGAGGTGTGGCTACCCTGATATGATAGTTTTGTGTCGTCACTAAAGCATTATACAGCTATGCCTTGGTCACTACCCTTTGCAACGACCAGTCCTCAGGATTAGTTACCTCTTATCCTCATGATTTAGAAGGAAATCAGTGGGAAGGATTAAAGGAGAGTATTGCACAATTTTGACAAGGTCATGCTGCCTTGCTGATGTGCTTATTTTCTTCTACCACTTTCTGTAATTATGTTCCGTCCATTATTTCCTAGGGGGTCTTTACCCATATAATAGAAAGAATGTTCATTCTGGCTGAATCTCTGAGGAAACAGTGAAAACTCTTAGGGAGCATTTGGGATCTGTGAGGATTATCATGGATAGGTAAGAGAATTCTATACCACTTTCCTTTCACTGAAAACCTAAGTAAGTACAGTGAGTTCCATTAAGTCACTTAGTCCTGTACAACTCTTTCTGACCCCATGGATTGAGCAAGGCAGGCTTCTCTGTCCATCACCAACTAGAACCTGCTCAAACCCATGCACATCGAGTCAGTGATGCCACCCAAGCAATTCATCTGCTGTCTTCGAGCTCTCCTCCAGCCTTCAATCTTTCTCAGCATCAAGGTCTTTTTCCAATGAGTCAGTCCTTCACATCAGGTGGACAAAATATTCAAGTTCCAGTTTCAGCATCAGCCGTTCCAATCAATATTCACAACTGATTTCCTTTAGAATTCACCCCTTTGATCACCTTGCAGTCCAAGGGAATCTCAAGAGTTTTCTCCAACATCACATTTCAGTAGCATCGATTCTTTGGAAGTCAACTTTCTTTATAGTCTAATTCTCACCTCTGTACATAGCTTTGACTAGATTGACCTTTGTCTGCTCTATAATATGCTGTCTAGGCTGGTCATAATTTTTCTTCTAAAAAGAATGCATATTTTAATTTCATGATCGGAGCCACCATTTGCAATGATTTTGGAAACCATCCCCCAAATAAAGTTTCTCAGTATTTCCATAGTTTCCTATTTTTATGCCATGAAATGATGGGACCAGATGCCATGATTCTCATTTTGAATGTTGAGTTTCACATAACCTTTTCACTCTCCTCCTTCACTTTCTGCAAGAGGCTCTGTAGTTCTTTCCATGATCTGCCATATGAACCGTGTCATCTGCGTATCTGAGGTTATTGATGTTTTTGCCAGAAACTTTGATTCCTAACTCTGTTTTATCAAGTGTGACATTTTGTATGATGAACTCTGCATGTAAGTTCAGTAAAGACAGTGACAGTATACAGCCTTGACGTTCTCCTTTCACAAGTCGAAACCAATCTGTTTTTCCATGTCCTTTTCTCAGTGTTGCTTCTTGAATTGCATACACATTTCTCGGGAGGTATGTGGCATGCTCTACTAGTCCCATGTTTTGAAGAATTTCCCACATTTTGTTGTGATCTACACAATCAAAATCTTTGGTATAGTCAAATAGGAATAGATGCTTTCCTGATGTTCTCTTGTTTTTGATGACCCAGTCCGTATTGACAACTTGATCTCAGGTTTCTCTGCCCGTTTAAAATCCATCTTGAACATCTGGAAGCTCATGGTTCACATTTTCTTGAAGCCTGGCTTGGGGAATTTTGAGCAGTACCTTGCGAGTTGTGAGATGTGTGCAATTAAGTGGTAGTTTGCACATTCTTTGGATTACCCTTCTTTGTGGTTGGAATAAAAACTGACCTTTTCTAGTACTCTGGCCACAGTTGAGTCTTCCAAATTTGCTGGCATATGGATGGCAGCACATTCATAGCATCATCTTTTAGAATTTGAAACAGCTGTACTGAATTCCATCATCTCCACAAGCTTTGTTTTTAGTTACACTTCCTAAGCCCCACTTGACTTCACATTCCAGGACATTGGGCTCTAGGTGAGTGATCATACCATCGTGCTTAACTGGGTCATGAAGATCTTTTGTGCCTAGTTCCTCTGTGTATTTCTGCGACCTCTTAATAGTTTCTGCTTCTGTTATGTCCATACCATTTCTGTCCTTTATTGTGCCCTTCCTTGCATGAAAATTTCCCTTGGTATCTCTAATTTTCTTGAAAAGATCTGTAGGCTTTTACACACTATTTATTTCCTCTACTTATTGGTATTGATAACTGAGGAAGTTTTTATCCCTCCTTTCTATTCTTTGGGACTCTGCATTCAAATGTGTGTAGCTTTCCTTTTCCCCTTTTCATTTAGCTTCTCTCCTCTTCTCAGCTCTTTGTTAGAATTCATCACTTTGCCATTTTTCATTTCTTTTTGTGGGGACGGTCTTGTGATCACTGTGTCCTGTACAATGTCATAAACCTCCACCCATAGGTATTCAGGCACTCTGTCTATCAGATAGAATAATCTGAATCTATTTATCAATTCCACTGTATAATCATAAGGGTTTTTATTTCACATGTGTAAAATATATTAATTCCTTATTTCATGTAGGGAAATATTAAAACAGACTTTCATCAAAGAAATACAGAGGACACTATATGTTGTTTGGGAATACATGAAATATACCTTGTCAGTGTTTGATGATTTAGCTCAGATCTTAATTTCTGAATCACTGAAAATTCTCTATTTTATATGTAAAAATCCAGAAAAAGTTTAATATGTGAATATTTGAGATTTGATATTTCATATGAGAACATTTCTCCCCATACTTTCAAGTTTGAAATATACAGAATTCCAAATCTCATATCAGAAGAACTTGATTCAAACTTTCTTGATGGAAATATAGATAATTTCATAGCTCAAGCATGAAACTATGTGCACAAATGCTATATTTCTTGTAGGAAAATTGATGCAACTTTTTCAAGTGTTAAATACACAATATTCAGTATTTCAGGAAGAAAAGACAGTACACAAATTTTCAAATGAGAAATATGAAAAAAATATCCACATTTCAATGTGAGAAAACCTGCGACCATGCTTGGGTATGTGAAATAGATATTTTCATATTTCCTATCAACGAATTGACATCCAGCTTTTCTTAAATCTAAAGTGAAAAACCTGACATTTTATGCAGAAAACTTTGTGCCCATATTTTCATGTCAGATGCACAGACAATCCCATATTTCAAGTTGGAAAAACTGTCCCCAGATTTGTATATGTGAATTATATAGAATTTTATATTTCACATCTTAAAATCTGAATTCAGATTTTCATATGTGAAACTGAGAATTTCATTTTTTTATGTACGACTATTCAGAAAATCATCTATTTCTGCTTTACTGACTATACCAAAGCCATTGACTATGGATCACAATAAACTGTGGAAAATTCTGAAAGAGATGGGAATACCAGACCACCTGACCTGCTTGAGAAACCTATATGCAGGTCAGGATAAAACAGAACTGGACATGGAACAAGAGACTGTTAATAGGAAAAGTAGTTGATCAAGGCTGTATATTGTCACCCTCCTTATTTAACTTCCATGCAGAGTACATCATGAGAAATGCTGGGCTGGAAGAAGCACAAGCTGAAATCAAGTTTGCCAGGGAGATACCAATAACCTCAGATATGCAGTGATGCCACCCTTATGGCAGAAATTGAAGAGGAACTAAAAAACCTCTTGATGAAAGTGAAAGAGGAGAGTGAAAACATTGGCTTAAAGCTCAACATTCAGAAAACGTAGATCATGGCATCTTGTCCCGTCACATCATGGGAAATAGATGGGAAACAGTGGAAACAGTGTCAGACTTTATTTTTGGGGACTCCTAAATCACTGCAGATGGTGGCTGCAGCCATGAAATTAAAAGATGTCTACTCCTTGGAAGGAAAGCTATTACCAACACAAACAGCATATTCAAAAGCAGAGACATTACTTTACCAACAAAGGTCCTTCTAGTCAAGACTATAGTTTTTCCAGCAGTTATGTATGGATGTGAGAGTTGGACTGTGAAGAAAGCTGAGCACCGAAGAATTGATGCTTTTGAAGTGTGGTGTTGGAGAAGACTCTTGAGAGTCCATTGGATGCTAAAGCTGAGTCTCCAGTACTTTGGCCACCTCATGCGAAGAGTTGACTCATTGGGAAAGACTCTGACGCTGAAAAGGATTGGAGGCTGGAGGAAAAGGGGATGAGAGAGGATGAGATGCCTGGATGGCATCACTGACTCGATGGACTTGAATCTGAGTGAACTCCGGGAGTTCCTGATGGACAGGGAGGCCTGGCGTGCTGCAATTCATGGGGTCGCAGAGTCAGACATGACTAAGCGATTGAACTGAACTGAACTTATCTCATTTCAGATGTCTATACTTGAAACTGGTAATACCTTTTTCAAGAGGCGCCTTAGTTCCTATTGTTCTTGTGTCATTTGGGTGTTGTCATCAAGATAATTAAGGTTATTCATATCTCACACATAAATTTTGTTTCTATCTGGAGCTTCATTTAGGATTTTATTTTTTCATGATGTTCTCTGTAAGAAGTTAAATAAGCAGGATAGCAATATATAGTTTTGACTTATTCCTTTCTAGATTTTGAACCAGTTCATTGTCCTGTGTCCAATTATAATTGTTGCATCTTTACAGGCATACACTTGTCCCAGGAGCAGGTAAGGAATTCTGGTATTCTTATCTCTAAGAATTTTTCAAAATTTCTTTCTTTCTTTCTGTCTTTTTGTTTGTTTGTTTGTTTTGTTTTGTGTGGGATTCACTGTGTCCAAGTCATTAGTAGAGACAATTAAGCAGATGTAGATGATTATACAGTATCCCCTTGCATTTTCTATGATCAAAATACCAATTCATGTGTACCACTTATGATTAAATCACCAACTGCACATTCCTGTGTCTGTTTTTTTATTTTTTGGTCATGGTTGCTGTTGTCATTTTCTCTCTTTTTCAAGTAGTCAAGTACCAACTGGTAATTTCCTATGAACTTTCCATCTTATTCTATAAGAATTAAATTATGCACATGGCAGTCTCTGACCTTTGACACCCATTGAATGGCATTGAACTTCGAGATCCAAAATCATACATCTGTACTCTAGGAAAATGCCAGGAACATTAAGAAAATAGCCAGATCTATTCAAGTGCTGACTTTTTGAGCCCAATTATGCTATTATATTTTATGTGGAAAGTTACACATTTCTTCATGCTGATGACAATTCCTCATTAAGAGAAATTTCCATGGGGGGAAGAAAAAGAAACAACAACAAATGTGCTTGATTGCATGCTGGAAGTCAAATAGTACCAATTATGTGTGTATGTATTCAACCTTCCATCAAACAGATGCAGTTCAGTTCAGTTCAGTTCATTCACGCAGTCGTGTCTGACTCTTTGTGACCCCATGAATCGCAGTACACCAGGCCTCCCTGTCCATCACCAACTCCCAGAGCTCACTCAGACTCACGTGCATTGAGTCCATGATGCCATCCAGCCATCTCATCCTCGGTCGTCCCTTTCTCCTTCTGCCCCCAATCCCTCCCAGCATCAGGGTCTTTTCCAATGAGTCAACTCTTTGCATTTGTTAACTAATGTTTCAGGTTTTCCTATCAAGGGAAAATAATAATAATAATAGAGCTTGCCAGGAAAACTGAGAAGTTCCAAGGAGGCAGAAATGTAGGAAGATGTGAATGCAACTCTCTCAATGAATGGATCACAAATAATACTTCCACATGGATAATAGTTCTCTTGGAGTGTCACATAAATACTAGCAGAAGACCCTGATCACCAGAGTGTCCCGTGTGGGTTTCAGAAATACCTGGGTGTAAAGGAATTAAGATGGGAGCAGGAGGATAAAAGGAATCAAGTCAAAACCTGTGCTTTTGGGTGGAAGATGGAGAAGAAGGGAAGAGCTTTACAGAATGAGGCAAATTCCTGCACTAAACGGTAAATTACTTTGGATTGAAAGGAAGCAAGGTAAAACAGCTGAGGAAACATGATTTGTATAAAATGAGAATCACACAATGTGCGTTGTGGCCTTATATGACCCAGACTGCAATGCAGCTCAACCAGTGTGCATGGGATCTGGAAGCTGGGACATGGGATTTAGAGAGCCATCCTGGGAGAGGACTTCTGTTGACTATGTGGAGAGGGTTTGACAGAGCAGGTACAAGCAGTTATGTAGCAGGGAATGCCTTTTGAGAATTCTCAAACTGCCAAAGAGACAGGATCTTACTGCTCTGTCATACTTGAGAGGTGGAAATTCCTTTGTAGCCCCTCCTCTTCCCACGTGTTAACACCTACTACAAGGCAATAGAGAAAGACCAACCAGAAGTACCACTCATACTCCTGCAAACACAGGCTAGAGAAGGCCCATTAAGGCCAAATATCTTCTGCCCATGGCTTCTGGCTCCTATTCATAATTGGCACCACGAGGGTTCCAGCACTCCAAGCAGCTGTACCACATCCAGTGCTCATCAAGGCAGACTCCAGTGCTCCACAAGTGTCTCAGAGCAGACTCCTTTGGTGACCAATGTGAGGAAGGATGGAAATCGCACCTGAGACCAAGGGACAGAGCCATTAACGAAGAGCATTGGGAATCTTCCAACCAGTTGTGCATGCTGCAGATTAAATACACACCATTTATGACACAGACCCTATATCTATGGAATACATCAAAAGATGAAAAGAGATCAAATGAAAGAAAATGCCAATCTCAGGCAGCTGTAAGAACACACAGGAATCATAGCAGTTTTGAATCTGAGCTGTCCTTAGAGAGGTCCAGAGTCCAGTTCTCTCCATCTTCGGAGAGCTTCCCAAAGAGATGTAGTTGTCCTCTGACTCATATTGGGGACTAGGACCCTGACAGATGCGACACTAGGAGATATGTATTATTCTTCTGATGCATTGGATTATTGTAATGTCTGTACACTATTTTTCTAGTTGTAGGCTTCTTTGTTACTACAGATTGATTTGGTCTTTAAGATTATTTCAACTATATTTTTATTTTTAAAATATAAAATATAGCTATTTCTACTTTCACTTTGGTTTCCTATTTTCTATGCCTTTTGTTGCAATTGCATCTTTTCACTTTTTAAAAACAGGTATACATTTCGATATTAATTGTGATTTTCTGTTATTCTCTGCGGGCTGTATCTGATCTTCTTGTCAGATTTGCTTTCTTTATTCTTCAGTTGACACTCTGCCCTGGTGTCGTTTTTTGACTTGAGATTAACTTGACTGATTCTCTATATTGCTTTGATACTTTTTATTTATTTTGTGATTTATATATGTTACTGTTTTAACCTCCTCAATATCTTACTATGTTACCATGGTTCTCTGAGCATAAGTTAGGCCTGATCTCAGGTGTCAACACTGAGACCAGGATCATGGGACACCAGAGAATTTTTGTCTACAGTGAATATTAACTGGTGACAATCTCCATGAAGTCCTCCTTCCTAACCTAAGATGCACTCCACCCAATTGCCTGCACAACTTAGAGCTGATGTCTCACACCACAAAAGAAGCAAGATAGAAACACAAACCAAATCATCAGCAGATAGACTACCTAATATCAGGCTAATCCCATAGACACTTGCCAATGACCGAAATAGATGATTTGAGAGGGAAGACTCAACTGCAGAATCAAGAACATAGTTGTCAGTCTCTCAAACTCAAAGCCCACACTAGCCACCCAACCAACTTTATTGACTTGGAGTGGAGACTAGGGAACATAGCAGTCTGGGAAGAAATGACCATTAACATAGTAAGTAGGGGAATGTGAAGACAGAGAAAAATGTTGTGGGCAAAGGAACGTGGTAAAAACTCAAAACATAATGAAAGATAAACATGGACAGGCTCCTTGAAAAAGACTTGGAAGTTATGGTAGTAAAGGTGATGAAACATTTGAGAGATAGAATGGAGAAAAGATGAGAAGCATTTCTGAAGGGCCTAGAAAAATGAAAAAGTAACAATAAATAATTAACAAAAAGTGGACACTGGGCTACTATAGGCTAATACACACTGTTGTACTGCTGAAGCCAACACAACGTTGGAAAGAAATTATCCTCCAATTAAAAAATGAAGTTTAAAAAGAAACACAAGTGTTCAATGGCACAAGAGACCTAACAAAGTTAGTTTATACTTATAGGACATTTCACTCAAATACAGCAAAACATACATTTTTCTAAACTGAAAATGAAATATCTCCAGAATAAATCACAAACTGGATCTCAAATCAAACTTTGGTAAATTTAAGATAATGGTAATTGTATCATTTTTTTTTAACCACAATGCTATGATTTAGATACCAGATTTTGGGGGCAGAGACTGAAAAACATGTATCTATATAGCTAACAAATACACCTCTACATGGACAAGAGATCACTGATGAAATCAGAGAGAAAATAAAAGAAAAATTTTAGAGGCAAATAGTATAAAAACATGATTATCTGAAAGTTATGGAGCATGCTAAAGCAGTAAAAGAGTGAAATTGATAAATGCTATACATCTCAAGTCATCAATATAACTTTAAATCTAAAGCATTCAGAGAAAGAAGAAAATGACAAAATTGCCCAAAGTGAATAGAAGGGGAAAAATGATAAATATCATAGCAGAAATTAAATAAATAATTTAAAAAGTAGCCAAAATCAGTATCACTAAAAGTGTTCTCTTGGAGAGGATAAACAAATAGGTATGTCATGATCCAGTCATATCAAGGAAAAAAGGACAAACACTTATCAATAAAATTTGATATATGAAGGATGATATTATAAATGATACCAAAGCAATAACAAAGAATCATAAGTTAATCAAGTCATCCTGAGTGGGAGCTGTCCTAAGGGAGAGAGCCATTCTGAGGGGGAGAGAGCTATACTGAGGGGGAGCCGTCCTGAGAGAGAGCCTTCCTGATGGGGAGAGAGCCCTCTTGAGGGGGAGAGCCATCCTGAGGGGACGCCATCCTGAGTGGGGAGTCGTCCTGAGGGGGAGACCTTTTGAGAGTACAGCAAACAACTGTAAGTGAATAAAATTAAGAATCTGATTTCCATGGATAAAATGCTCAGAAATTTAACTAAGAAGAAACAGAAAATATGAACAGAGTAATTACAAGCACTGATATTGAAACTGTGAAGAAAAATTTCCAGCTGACAAAATTAAAGCAGGATGGCTTTACATGGAAATTTTATGAACCAGTCATAGAACTGCTGACACATGCACTTCTGAAACTCTGCCAAAATTCTAGAGCAGAAGAAAAACCCTACAAACTCATCCTACAAGGTCACCATCACCCTGATACCAACACCGAGAAAACACAGAAAAGTTAGAGACCAATATCACATAAGTGAACAGAAGCAAGCATCCTTTGCAAAATACGAGCAAAAAAAATCTACCAAGACCTTGAAAGGATCGAATACATTTATTAAGTGGGGGGTTTATCCCAGATATATAAACAATCTTCAGTAGCTGGATATCAATGCATAGTGAAGGATTAAAATCATTTGACCATCTCAATAGTTGGTGAAAAAAAACATTGATATAATTCAACAAGTGTTTGTGATAGAAAATCTCCAAAAACTGAACATAGCAAAAACTACCTCAACTCAAAAAAGACACACAAATCAAAATTACAAGGACATATCAACTGACAACATTCCAAATGGCCATAATTAAAAAAAAAAATTAAAATCTACAACAGGGGACTGCCCTGCTGGTCCAGTGGCTAAGACACTATGATCCCAATGCAGGGATCCCAGGTTTGATCCCTGGTCATGGATAGATTCCACATGCAGGAATTGAAGTTTTTGGCAATCAAATAA
>SJXQ01000480.1:290154-357391 GCA_006408695.1 Aepyceros melampus | reverse complement strand
GTCAGGTGGTCTGGTATTCCCATCTCTTTCAGAATTTTCCACAGTTTATTGTGATCCACACAGTCAAAGGCTTTGGCATAGTCAATAAAGCAGCAATAGATGTTTTTCTGGAACTCTCTTGCTTTTTCCATGATCCAGCGGATGTTGGCAATTTGATCTCTGGTTCCTCTGCCTTTTCTAAAACCAGCTTGAACATCAGGGAGTTCAACAAGAGCACACAAAGATATAAAAAGGGAAGCTGAAAGTCCACAGTTTTAAATTGCATGTTTAAATTAGATTCCTTTGGGCCATGCCTATCTGAAATTAATACAGTCCCTTAAATCTTTAGGACAGCATTTGCTTTACTTGGAAATGGGCAATCTTATATTACAAATTGCTCACAATGGTATTTTTATATGATGTCAAAATATCTGTATATAACTGAAAAAATGTAGTGACTATGATAAACTATTTCTACACTTGACTGATTAATTACTACTTCATTTTCAGGTTCATTAATTTGTTTATTCAACCAATATTTATTGAATGATGATTATTCTATATGGTTGAAGACTAGAACAAAAGAGACAAAATCTGGCCTCATGGAGTTTACATGAGTGAAGATTGGAGGAGTTAAATCAAATTTAATATGATTGCAATTGACATTAATGAAAATATTAAGTTAAGGTATAAAAAGTAAGGAAGAACAACTAGCAGAATCACAAATCATCCTTTTGTGTACACTAACACATAAAACTAATAATTTGTTTAATCAGTACATTTTACTTTTTTAGTACATGGGAATATTTGCTGAATCAGGCTTCCTTTTTAAATATATAAAAGTATTTTTAAAACTAAAATACATAAAACTCTTAAAATTCAATAATAAATAAACACATAGCCCAGATGAAAAAAGGCAGCAAAATATTTGAACAAATATTTCACCAAAGATGTATAGATGCAAATAAGCATAGGAAAAGATGCTCAATATTACTTGGCATTAGAAACACTGTAAACAACGAGATACCACTACATACCTATTGCTGCTAAGTCGCTTCAGTCGTGTCTGACTCTGTTTGACCCCGTAGACGGCAGCCCACCAGGCTCCCCAGTCCCTGGAATTCTCCAGGCAAGAACACTGGAGTGGGTTGCCATTTCCTTCTCCAATGCATGAAGTGAAAAGTGAAAGTGAAGTTGCTCAGTCGTGCAAGACCCTTAGTGACCCTATGGACTGCAGCCTACCAGGCTCCTTCGTCCATGGGATTTTCCAGGCAAGAGTACTGGAGTGGGTTGCCATTGCCTTCTCCGACATACCTATTGGAATGACTGAAATCTAAGAAATTGCTAGTGAGGAGGTAGATCAACAGAGTTCTCTTTCAGTGCTGTTGAGGATGCACAATGGTACAGACACTTTGGAAGACACAATTTCTTACAAAGCTGAACATAGTCTTACTGTATAATCTGGCAGTGGAAATCCTCAGTATTTGTCCAAGTGATTTGAAAACTTATATCCATACAAAAATCAGCATGCTTTATTCATAATCACCAAACACTGGAAACAACCAAGATGTCCTTGAATGGATAAACAATTGTATATCCTGACATTTGCAATCATTTTTTATGATAACAAAGCAATAAGCTATCAAGTCATTTAAAAATATGGATGTCTTAAACGTACATTGCTAAGTGAAAGAAGCCAGTCTAAAAAAGTTACATGTCACATACTTCTTTATGACATTCCAAAAAGGTCAAATGGAGAAGGCAATGGCAACCCACTCCAGTACTCTTGCCTGGAAAATCCCATGGACAGAGGAGCCTGGTAGGCTGCAGTCCATGGGGTCTCTATGAGTCGGATACGACTGAGCGACTTCACTTTCACTTTTCACTTTCATGCATTGGAGAAGGAAATGGCAACCCACTCCAGTGTTATTGACTGGAGAATCCCAGGGACGGGGGAGCCTGGTGGGCTGCTGTCTCTGGGGTCGCACAGAGTCGGACACGACTGAAGTGACTTAGCAGCAGCAGCAGCAGCAGCAGAAAGGTCAAAAGAGATATCAGTGGTTGTAAGACATTTGGTGACTAGGAAGAGAGTTGAACATATACAGGAATTTTTTTAAGGCAATAAAACCATTCTGTATGAAACTATATCCATTGGTCAAAATCTATAAAACTTTACAACACAAAGAGTAAACCTTACATATGCAATTCAAAAACATAACTTAGGAGGTTAGGGAGTGGGGAGGGAGCAGGGGATATACAAAACAGAATGCAAACTTAAAAAATAACCTAACTTTATCACAAATTTATGAAATGACTCTAAACAGAGTGATGGGAAAAGGGACAGAAAGAATGCTAGAAATGAGTCGAATAAAGCTAAAAGCAAAGGAACTGTATACAAATACTCTAGTTGATAAAGTTGCATCCCAATTGAGTACACATTAAAAATTCTGAAAACACTAATGTATGTATATTAGAAATGAACTTTTAAGTGAATGGATGACAAATTGGGGGAGGCCAGGTTTTTCATCATTAGGGTGTGAAGTTACAGATAAACAAGGGGAAAAGGCTAGAATAATGCATTTGGTAATGGATTAGAGTTGGAGACCAGAGAAGGCAATGGCACCCCACTCTAGTACTCTTGCCTGGAAAATCCTATGGGCGGAGGAACCTGGTAGGCTGAAGTCCATGGGGTTGCAAAAAGTCAGACATGATTGAGCAACTTCACTTTTACTTTTCACTTTCATGCATTGGAGAAGGAAATGGCAACCCACTCCAGTGTTCTTGCCTGGAGAATCCCAGGGACGGGGGAGCCTGGTGGGCTGCCATCTCTGGGGTCGCACAGAGCCGGACACAACTGAAGCAACTTAGCAGCAGCAGCAGCAGAGTTGGAGACATCAGTGAGAAACATGTTTAACTAATACACAGGTTAATATACACCCATATATTTTTTGCTCTGTCAGCTGAGAGGACTTTGTACTGAGAATACCTCAATAGCAAGGAGAACACCTGTGGGTCAGATCTTGGTTTCTTATTCAAATAAGAGGAACCAGTAATTTCTCATTAGAGAAATAACTGCTTATAGGACTGACACAGGAAATATTCAAGATAAGCCTGCAGTATTTATACTACCAGAAACTAAAGAAGTACCCCCCCAAAATTGCTTTTTGATTGATACTACCATGTCAAAGGGACTTTGGAGTAAAGTCAAAATACTTCCCAAGCTGGCAAAATTTGAGCAACAAGATAAATGAAATGATATTGGAGTACAACTAAAAATATAAAATAAATAACTATGAGTCTATAATGATATGAGTAAATCACTGAATAAGAAGGTGAATAGACGAATATCCCTTATAGAATAATCCAGAATAATTTACGTAGATATTCCACTTCTAAGAAGGTAGAATACGAGTTGTCACTTCCTTTGTAGAGGCTGCACATAGTGACTTTTTTCCAAAGAGTAAAATATGGAAAGGAGAAAAAAGAACACCTTTAAATGGAGAAATCAAGCAAGTAATATCTCAGCCAGGTAATCAAGATTAACATCAATGGTGATAAGTCAGATTTTTAATATGGACCATTGATATGATCTGATGAGAATGGCACTTGACCTCTGGTTTTTCACCCCAAATCCCATAACTCCAGTCTTATCATAAAGACAACATCAGACCAATTCTAACAGAGGATGTCCTACAAAACTTGACCAGTACGTCTGTCAAAGTCATCAAAGACAAAGAAAGTCTGAGTAACTGTTATAGCCAACGGGAGTCTAAGAACACATGATAAACAAAATATGATGTAGTATTCTGGATAGTATCCTGGAACAACAACAACAAAAGGACATTAGGTAAAAACTACAGCGATTAAAGTATGGGCTTCAGTTAAACAATAATAAAAAGTAAATTCCCACTTAATTTCAATAGACTTCTCTCTCCTCTTCCCACTCTGATCACTCTTATATTCAGGGAATACAAATGGTTGTATAATCACAGCTATCAGAACACCCAGGGAATTGAGATTTCTCAGGAAACTGAGCATTCTACAGAGGGTGAAATATTAGTAAAATAAGATTCCCCACCTTTTCAAACAGTACATACTCAAGTTGATTTAATCTTTTCTTGATGACTCAAGGTCTCTAGGAATAATAGTTGGATACAGGAATTTTGGGGGGGAGGGGCGTTGTGCATTGTCCTAATTCCAACAACTTCTAAGACAGGCAGCATCCCTTTTTGAAAAAACATTTACACACATGCAAAGGTACTGTCCTCTTTTGGGAGCATTACATATGCCATCCCCTTTAACTCACCACAGTCTCTCTTGGTTCTTTATTATGGTTCCTTTTCACTGCTCTGTCTGGTTCTGGACATAACTGGACTTCCCAGCGGTAAAGAATCTGGTTGCAGTATAGGAGATGTGGGTTTGATCCCTGGGTCAGAAATATCCCCTGGAGAAGGGCATAGCAACCCACTCCAGTATTCTTGCCTGGGAAATCCCACGGACGGAGGAGCCTATAGGCTATAATCCATACAGTTGTGAAAGAGTCAGACATGACCAAACAACTAAACAACAGCTGGGCATAACTATCTGGTCTTATCTGAGGATAACTACCATGTTACATCTTATAACTGCTCCTCACCTCTACTTGTTTCAGTCGTGGCAAGGGTCATAATATCTCAATACTGGGATACCACTAGGGTAGACTTGGTAACTCATGAGTCCTGTTGGTCATGGGAAAGGTATTTATGATACCCTTTTTTTTCTTAAATGCATCTTCTTTATTTTAATTTCAAAACAAAATAAACAAAACATGATACACGACATCTAAAACCAATGTCAAATGTGAGAAGGGATAGGGCTTGAGGCTTGTGTATCCTGCTTTAGAAAGAAAGCCAGAAATAAAACCAAGAGACATCAACAGAGGGAATCAAGTGAGCTGGGGTCACTGGGGCTGCTGCTGGGGTTCCATGGGAATGCCTGTGAGAAAGGCATTTCTTGATGACTTTATATAAAATAATATCCACTATCAGGGGCTTCCCTGATGGCTTAGTGGGTATAGAATCCACCTGCAAGGCAGATGATACAGGAGACTATGTGAAGGAAGATATGGAGGATATGGCAACCCACTCCAGAATTCTTGCCTAAAAAAGTTCCATGGACTGAAGAGCCTGGCAGGCTACAGTCCAAAGGGTCACAAAGAGTCGGACACAACTTAGTGATTAAGCACAGTAACTGTCTAGCTCTTTTCCCTGATTTATTTTCTGAGCACTTATTACCATGGGATTTATATGCTTATTTGTTTACTTATTTATTGTTTATCTTCCCCATTTGAATGAAGTTCAACGAAGGCAGGCACCAGGCCTTTCTAGTTCCCATGCTTACAGTAGTCCTAGTTAATGAATCTTTGTTAAATAAATGAAGATTGAACTTTCTAAGGTCAGAATGTTCCTGTGTTTCTGAAAAATTTTTGGAAGTCTGTTTGCTTTGTCTAATCAACTTCCTCTACCCTCACAGAAGTTACAGCAAGCATTGATGAATTAGACTTAAATAAACCATGGTTGATGGTCTGTGATGATCTCAGATAAGGATCTATCTAAATTGTGTGTATGGACTTTATGACATCAATGTTGGCCACTCAAAGGTCTTAAAAATTTCTTGGCCACATTCTGGAGGTTTTATGTGAAGCTGTTAGATTGTTACACTATGAATTGAAAAAGAGTTAACTGTTATTTTAATTCAATCCTGAAAAAAATCATGCACAGTACAGGAAGTATTCTTGGAAGCAAAAAATATATTCCAAAGCCATATATAAGCTATTTTTAAAAAAGTATTCTTTTAAAAAAATCACATATTTGTGTCCCTTTTAGTGTACTCAAAAGAGAATTAGATTAATATTGACAAATGTCACTGATTTTATTTTCTCCAAACATTTTCAGATCATAAATAATATGCCCATATCCATGGGAACCACAAGATAACAGATTTTTTTCTTGAGGCCACATTGCCCCTATAAAAATATTTTTAACAGGCTAAACTGTCACTCAATTTAGAATAGTGCAAAATGCATTTCCTTTTGGCAATAAGCAATATTTTCATTTATAGCCAAAACTGATCACTGTAAAATTCTTTTATCTTTTTATATAGTACTGTGGAGTTCAAGGTAGTATCACAAGGTCAGAATGAATATAAAACCCATCTTTATTCAAAATAGATTAACAAAGACATAGGAACATTCTGTGCATAGCCCAACACCAAAATGTCAGAACTGCTTTCATTATGGGAGAGTCCAATTGTTCTTAACACAAATCAAATATGTAACAAAAGAAATAAAATTACTTTTAGCTTCTTCACACACCTACTTATCTCACAAAATTTAAATATTCAGGGAGCTTGAACTTCTAGTTTTATTCTCCTCTGTTCCTTGGCACTCTACATTTAAAGACTGTTTTTCTTACATCTTGCCTTTTGGAAAGGCCCACATTTGGCCTTTTCATGAATGTTACTCCATTCTCATGAAAAGTGGGTCATATAAACACAGAATGTTTCCTTTGCTGAATTCCTTCCGGTTCTATTGTCCCTTTCTATTTATAATGGAAAAACAATTAAAAAAAAAAAATCAAATTGTGCCCAGGCAGCATCCTCTTTTACTTTAGCTGCTTGGTCCCTCCTGTGGAGATGAAGTGACCCAAGATGGCAGTGTGCCTCTTGGCTAATTACTCACAGGAGTCATTTCTCGCACTCAGATTCAGAACACGGGTCTGATGAAGTCAAGAAATGTTTACATCACCGTTATCAATTCCAGTTCAGGAGCCTAAGGAAAATAAGTAGAAAAGGAAAAGATGTGAACATACAGAAACACACAGCAGCATAAAACTATGAAATGCACGTGCAAAAACTGTTCATATCCGAAGCAGACAACTCTAAGAGAATTTGCTTTTATTTAGGACTTGCTGCCCACTTTATTGGAGAAGGCAATGGCACCCCACTCCAGTATTCTTGCCTGGAAAATCCCATGGATGGAGGAGCCTGATAGGCTGCAGTCCACGGGGTCGCGAAGAGTTGGACACCACTGAGTGACTTCACTTTCACTTTTCACGTTCATGCACTGGAGAAGGAAATGGCAACCCACTCCAGTGTTCTTGCCTGGAGAATCCCAGGGACGGGGGAGCCTGGTGGGCTGCCGTCTCTGGGGTCACACAGAGTCGAACACGACTGAAGCGACTTAGCAGCAGCAGCCCACTTTACGGGCTTCCCAGGTGGTTCAGAGTTAAAGAATTGGCCTACAGTGTAGATTCAGGTTCAGTCCCCGGTTGAGAAGATCCCCTGATGAAGGAAATGGCAACCCACTGCAGTATTCTTTCCTGGAAAATTCCAGACAGAGGAGTCTGGTGGGCGACAGTCCATGAGGTTGGAAAGAGCTGAACACAACTGAGCAGGCAGCACGCACGAAACAGTCGTTGACTGTTCATACACATTTGTGCTGTGCTAATATGGTATTGCAAAGAGACCAAACCAGTCGATCCTGAAGGAAATCAGTCCTGGATATTCATTGGAAGGACTGATGCTGAAGCTCCAACACCTGGGCCACCTGATGCGAAGAACTGACTCATTGGAAAAGACCCTGATGCTGGGAAAGTTGAAGGCATGAGAAGAAGGGGATAACAGAGGATGAGCTGGCTGGATGGCATCACCAACTTGATGGCCATGAGTTTTGAGTAAGCTCCAGGAGTTGGTGATGGACAGGGAAACCTGGCATGCTGCAGTCCATGGGGTCGCAAAGAGTTGGACACGACTGAGTGACAGAACTGAACTGAATATGGTATTGAGATCCAATTGAACAGAGAGGAACTATAATTTGTAACCTTTCCCTCCTCTTGCATCTGGAGGTGGTTGTATCACTATTTCTCAGCAGTGAAACATGGGCAGAAGTAATATGGATCTCTTCCAGGTCAGGGGATTTAAGAATGAGGTGGACCATCCATTCACTAGCTGCTTACAAAAGATGATGAGGTCCTAAGGGATAATGGAATTATGATTATAATAAGATTGGCCTTGGAACCCTAGGAACTACCACATGAAGACATGGCAGCCAACCAGTAACACCTTCAATGAATTATTACTTGAAGGAAACATACACTTCTCCTGATTTAAGCTATGGTAACTTGGGAGTTTATCTGTTATAACTGCTAGTACTAACCTAACACACACTTTTTCCCATACAAGTTTAGGACTTCATTCTTGGTTGAAATCTCACTCTTTCTGGTATACCATTTCAAGTCTTTGTTCTCCAAAGAAGAGTTATCTGATGGTTCCAACTTCTAATGATTTTTCTTCCCTGACTTCCCCTGTATTGTCTATGCTATATTCCAGTGGTTGTCAAACCTGGAAAGACACCAAAATCAACTTGGTAAATTTTTATAAAAAAAAACTTAAGCCTCACTTGACCTTATGATTTGATTCTCTGACGATGCAAAACTGTGGATATGCACTTTTGAAAGCTCTCCAGAAGATGCTGACACACTCATATTTGGAAACTTCTGGCATTTAAGAAATTTAAAGGTTTTCATTTTCATTCTTTTTGTTCTTCTCATTATTGCTCGGGAGAGTCAACAATTTTAAATGAACAAATATCCATCCTTACTCATAGTGCACAAAGATTTTCCCATCTGTGAAGCAGCTTCATCTCAAAATAATACTTTCAAAACTCTTGAAGAAGACTACATGCCTTCACAAAGCACCTCTTATAGGGGACTCAAAGTTGGATTTCATATTTATCTGCTTTCAAGCTGGTTTTAGAAAAGGTAGAGGAACCAGAGATCAAATTGCCAACATCCGCTGGATCATTGAAAAAAGCAAGAGAGTTCCAGAAAAACATCTATTGCTGCTTAATTGACTATGCCAAAGCCTTTGACTGTGTGGATCACAATAAACTGTGGAAAATTCTGAAAGAGATGAGAATACCAGACCACCTGACCTGCCTCTTGAGAAATCTATATGCAGGTCAGGAAGCAACAGTTAGAACTGGACATGGAACAACAGACTGGTTCCAAATAGGAAAAGGAGTACATCAAGGCTGTATATTGTCACCCTGCTTATTTAACTTCTATGCAGAGTACATCATGAGAAACGCTGGACTGGAAGAAGCACAAGCTGGAATCGAGATTGCTGGGAGAAATATCAATAACCTTAGATATGCAGATGACACCACCCTTATGGCAGAAAGTAAAGAAGAACTAAAAAGCCTCTTGATGAAAGTGAAAGAGGGGAGTGAAAAAGTTGACTTAAAGCTCAACATTCAGAAAACGAAGATCATGAAAGCAACAGTTAGAACTGGACATGGAACAACAGACTGATTCCAAATAGGAAAAGGAGTACATCAAGGCTGTATATTGTCACCCTGCTTATTGAACTTCTATGCAGAGTACACCATGAGAAACGCTGAACTGGAAGAAGCACAAGCTGGAATCAAGATTGCCAGGAAAAATATCAATAACCTCAGATATGCAGATGACACCACCCTTATGGCAGAAAGTGAAGAGGAACTAAAAAGCCTCTTAATGAAAGTGAAAGTAGAGAGTGAAAAGTTGGCTTAAAGCTCAACATTCAGAAAACAAAGATCATGGCATCCAGTCCCATCACTTCATGGCAAATAGATGGGCAAACAGTGGAAACAGTGTCAGACTTTATTTTTCTGGGCTCCAAAATCACTGCAGATGGTGACTGCAGCCATGAAATTAAAAGAGGCTTACTCCTTAGAAGAAAAATTATGCACAACCTAGATAGCATATTCAAAAGCAAAGTCATTACTTTGCCAACAAAAGTCCATCTAGTCAAAGCTATGGTTTTTCCAGTGGTCATGTATGGATGTGAGAAAGCTGAACACTGAAGAATTGATACTTTTGAACTGTGGTGTTGGAGAAGAATCTTGAGAGTCCCTTGGACTGCAAGGAGATCCAACCAGTCCATTCTGAAGGAGATCATCCCTGGGATTTCTTTGGAAGGAATGATGCTGAAGCTGAAACTCCAGTACTTTGGCCACTTCATACGAATAGTTGACTCATTGTTAAAAGACTCTGATGCTGGGAGGGATTGGGGACAGGAGGAGAAGAGGACAATCGAGGATGAGATGGCTGGCTGGCATCCTGACTCGATGGATGTGAGTCTGAGTGAACTCCGGGAGTTAGTGGTGGACAGGGAGGCCTGGCGTGCTGCGATTCATTGAGTCCCAAAGAGTTAGACACGACTGAGCGACTGAACTGATTGCATATTACAGTAAATTTTCAATGATAGCTGATTACTAATAAATTGAAAATATGAACAATTGCTACCTCAGTATCCAAATACTAGTCAAAACCCTATATTATTATATATTCTTTTATTAATATTGCATTATATGCCCAGTAATGGACACATTGTAAGATATTAAAAATCTACTTATGTTCTGTTCAGTTCAGTCGCTCAGTCGTGTCCGACTCTTTGCCACCCCATGAATCGCAGCATGCCAGGCCTCCCTGTCCATCACCAACTTCTGGAGTTCACTCAGACTCACGTCCATTGAGTCCGTGATGCCATCCAGCCATCTCATCCTCGGTCGTCCCCTTCTCCTCCTGCCCCCAATCCCTCCCAGCATCAGCCTTTTCTAATGAGTCAACTCTTCTCATGAGGCTGCCAAAATACTGGAGTTTAGTAGAATTAAAAAAAAAAAATTTTCTCCTTGTGCCTTGATTGTAACCAGAAAATATATTTCAAATGAACATACAGCATATCTGGTTATTGGGAACCTACTGTGGTGTGTGAATGTGTATAGAATAGGTACAGTTTTTAAAAATGTCTTTAAATTGCTTTTTAGATAAATGAAACCTCAGTGAATGTGAAAGGTTTCATTTGGAATTCTTATAATCCTAGTACCAATAAAAATAAGACTTCAGTCAGTCAGTTAGTTCAGTGACTCAGTCATGTCCGACTCGAGGACATGAGGACACTCGAGGACATGGAAACCTACTCCAGTATTCTTTCCTGGAGAATCCCATTGACAGCAGAGCCTGGCTGACTACAGTCCATAGGGTTGCAAAGAGCTGGACATGACTAAAGCAACTTAGCATACAAATACTGACTTATAGGTTCAAGAACTCAAAAAATTCCATCCCCAGACCTTCTTTCAGGAATGGACATGGAACAACAGACTGGTTCCAAATAGGAAAAGGAGTACATCAAGGCTGTATATTGTCACCCTGCTTATTTAACTTCTATGCAGAGTACATCATGAGAAACGCTGGACTGGAAGAAGCACAAGCTGGAATCGAGATTGCTGGGAGAAATATCAATAACCTTAGATATGCAGATGACACCACCCTTATGGCAGAAAGTAAAGAAGAACTAAAAAGCCTCTTGATGAAAGTGAAAGAGGGGAGTGAAAAAGTTGACTTAAAGCTCAACATTCAGAAAACGAAGATCATGGCATCTGGTCCCATCACTTCATGGCAAATAGATGGGGAAAGAGTGGAAACAGTGTCAGACTTTATTTTTTGGGGGCTCCAAAATCACTGCAGATGGTGATTGCAGCCATGATATTAAAGGACACTTACTCCTTGGAAGGAAAGTTATGACCAACCTAGATAGCATATTCAAAAGCAGAAACATTACTTTGTCAACAAAGGTCCATTAAATCAAGGCTATGGTTTTTCCAGTGGTCATGTATGGATGTGAGAATTGGACTGTGAAGAAAGCGGAGTGCCGAAGAATTGATGCTTTTGAACTGTGGTGTTGGAGAAGATTCTTGAGAATCCCTTGGACTGCAAGGAGATCCAACCATTCCATCCTAAAGGAGATCAGTCCTGGGTATTCATTGGAAGGACTGATGTTGAAACTCCAAAACTTTGGCCACCTCATGTAAAGAGTTGACTTATTGGAAAATACTGATGCTGGGAGAAGGGGACGACCGAGGATGAGATGGCTGGATGGCATCACCGACTTGATGGACATGAATTTGGGTAAACTACGGGAATTGGTGATAGACAGGGAGGCCTGGCGTGCTGCTATTCATGGGGCTGCAAAGAGTTGGATATGACTGAGCAACTGAACTGAACTAAACTGAAGAATACTATCTTATACATACCTTCAAATGTGGGAATAAATGGCAAATATCTAAAACAATTTTGTTAATTAGAAGACAGATCGAATTTATTCTATGCTTTCATATTCTTCTTCTTCTAGTAAGTAATAATATCCTGAAAGACAGAGTTTTTTCCTTAAGAATTCTAATTTCATTTTTGTCTCCCCAGACTTCCCAAATTTATGGAGACTGAAGGAGTCATATTCTTCCTCTATTCTCATTTTTTAATGTAAAACATTCAGCTTCATGTGAAGTCTTATCCATTAATTTTTGGGAGTCCCTAAGAAAGTCTACCATGTTGTCATGTTGTATGTTTCTTTGAGAACTTGAAGAACCAAGGTACTTAAAAGTTAAAGAAATAACTTTCTCTTGAGCATCACAGGGGCATTATTGTTCATTCTAGTATATTATGCAGACCTTCATGGAAACAACTCTTCACTTAAGTTAGGCTTCAACTCCTAGGGATAGACCAGAAGACCAATATTTGTTACCTACAGTTACTTCTATTTTCTTTCCCATAGGCAATGAACTCCTTCCTTCTAGATCCTTTGACTTCTACTGTCAAAACCACACACACAAATAAACTCCTCTCTGTCTTCTTACCTACAGAAAGAGATGTAAGAGAGACCAACAGAATGTTAAAAGTAGTTAAACTAAATTTACATTTATATTGTTGATGGCAGTGATTTTAGTATTATGTCTCTAAGTAATTCACATCATGAATATTTAATATTGACTGGGTATCTATAACATAGATATTAGTTTAATTTTGTAGATTTTATACTTTTCTATTAAATATGAATAGAATATTATTCACAAATCTAATCCTTGAATTTCTCTATTGGCCATAACTTACATGCAACAGATGTGTGCATTCTTAGGGACAGGCATAATAAGGTTACATTTATTTTTTATTACCTTCAAGTGGTCTGTACCTTTAAAGTTATCCTTAAAATATTAATAATTTTATATTTTAACATCAGAGCTTCAATTTCTCCTTGTTCTACCAAATGAGTTTCATTCTGTACTGAAATTTTTTGGAGTGTTTCATATGTTCACTAGCCTTATATTCATTTTCATCAGCTTTGGCTTGAGATTTTTAAGCTACAATGGCTGAAATTTAGCTTAAAATTAGGTTAGTTGGTTCCCCACTCCCAAGTCCTTGTGTCTCCCAAAGTCAGATAATAGTTAAGTTGGTTTCCTTTTCTAAGTTAACATGCCTGGTAGTGATTTAACTTTTTTTTTTCATAAATAGCTGCTCTTTTAGGGAAAATATTCTTGCTTCATCAGGCAAACACAGGCCAAAACAGAAACCACATTTTCCCCCCCAAGATCATTAAAGGAGAGACTAATTTCTAGGCTTCTGTTTACTAGTTCCTTGTCATACAGTCTTAGTTGGCTATGTTATATAGGTGATGATATAAATATCACGATTATTTGCTTTCATTCAGTTAGGAAACTGACCTAGGTCTTCCCTGGCCAGAAACACCATTCTACCAAATATCGTCTCAAATATCAATACTGCTGCTAAGTCGCTTCAGTTGTGTCCAACTCTGTGCAACCCCAAAGGCGGCAGCCCACCAGGCTCCCCTGTGCCTGGGATTCTCTAGGCAAGAACACTAGAGTGAGTTGCCATTGCCTTCTCCTACTGGCTCTTTTTTATGATATGGCCATTTTCTGACGTGTGCTAAACATTTCTGTTTCCTCATGTCTTATATTTACTATGGTTGTTAGAGTTAGCTCTAATTTCAATAAAAGTATGAAGCTCCTGTCCCACTGTTTATTTCAAGATTCTCAGTACATGTTAGTTATTATCTCCTATCTTTACAAGAAGGTAATTATACAATTTTACAACTAAAGCATCCAGATTTTGTAAATAAAATTCGGATCTTTTAATTATGCAACTGCACCTTGTTGAATTTAAGACGTTTAGTCTCATGTTCTATGAGCTTACTTAATTATTGCTCAGCAATTTACTGCTTTCTTATGCTCTCATCTGCCAGTGAAATAGAGAAATCTTCCATTCTGTAGTAAATTCATGGAGAGTTTTCCTTGTGGTTTAAGAACAGCCCAACATACTGGCTATTTTTAAAAGCTCATGATAGTTGCTATCTGCCCTGAACACATTGAAAACATAGCTCTGAATAGAAACTAACAGAAGCTGTATCTCATGATTCTAACTTAAGGGTAATTGCACATTTTAGTGGAATTGAAAAATGATTAAAATCTTCCTTCAAAATGGAGTGGTTTATCCTGAACATGTTATACCAGATGTGCATACGTAACCAAAAAAAAAAAAAAAAAAATCAATTTCTTCTCAGAAACCTTAGGAATATTTTCAAATGGATAGAGAAAAATATAAAACTGTGATTGAATGTTATAATGACTCCCATGTGAATTATTGGGTCTCTATGAGAATAGAGGGATACAGAGAAAATTTATAAAATTTCAGCTCCTGGTACAGCCTTCTCTAAAACTTACTTATTATTCAGGGTTGTTGTGAAGCTCATTTGAGCCAAAGTATATGAAAGTTCATTGCAAACTGTAAAGCACTTTCCATATAAGTGAGTAACTGTTCATAGAAAATGAGATCAAACATGAATAAAAAGACTTGGGTGATCTAAAAATCCATATACCATCCAATAAACATATAAAACTCTTTAATAAGTGATTCTAAACATAAGTCTCAAGTCTCATTCAGAGTTTTTAAATCAGTTTCAATCTCAAGCTGTATTCCAAATAATCTATTCTCTTTCCTCTGTGAGCTCTCCTATGCAGATCTGCACACAAAGTCATTATTACTTTTCATGCAGTACTCTGGAGTAGGGTCCATAACCACTTTCCTGTTTCTTGCACCTCTCTTTAAAAGTCTGCTGGCAGCCAACTGCAACTATAATCAAAGCAATGGGCCAGTTCAAGTGTTTGCAAAAGCATAGCGTTTTGTTATGCAATTGAAAAATAAATACGGCTTTATCTTTCCAACCATCCAGCTTTGTTTCTGCCAAAGAGTGGTAAAAGTGAAAAGGAAAATATTTGTGGGAAAATGGGTGAAAATAATGAGAAATGTAGCAGATACAGATGGTATCGCTCAAGTTAGAGATTTCCTAATTTGGAAATTTTATGAAAATAGGTTGGCTGGCCCTTCAGCAATACCTTGCAAAGTAAGCGGTTCCATAGGTTAAGGCAGACCTCAGTTTTGCAGCCCCAGAAATATGATTTTTGTCATTGCTACTCTAAATAATAGGCTTCAGTAAATTGATTCATGCCAAGCACAGTCATCAGATTCTGACCTGAATGTCCCTGAATTCTTCACAAAGAAAAGCATGAGTGTGAGTAGTTATGTCAGTGGCTCAATATATCACTCCCTCTAGAAGCAAATTTGTAGGAAAAGTTCAATTATACTAGAAGGTTACTTGGTGAGCAAAGGAAAGGAAAAAGTGAAGCTTGGTTCAGTCCAACTTCAGATATTGCTTAGCACCAAGTATACTAAGATGAATAAGATTGTATACTTAGGAAAGCAATGAAGTGGGAACAAAACATAAACACATTATTTTCTATCAGCCAGGGCTCTTAGCTGCAAGTGACTGAAACCAACTGAAACTTTTTCATGCAAAATAGTTTCTTAAAACTAGGAAAGGGTTGCTCCAGGAATTGCTAGATAATGATATCAGGGCCGTATTAAAAGGAGTAATGCCCCAAATCACATAGGAGAACCAGTATGATGGGGACACCACTGCCAACATCTCCAAGCAAAAAACACTGCTCCTCACCCTCTTTAACTCACTCGAATGGTACACTGCCACTGCCCCACTGTCAGCTCTCTTCGGCCATTGTAACCCCAGGAGCTACAGATGCTTTCTAACAGCAATGCTGAGAGAGTTCCTATAGTCCTTGTAACTACTGGATTGGTACAACTAATTGGTGGGACCTATGTGTGTTTGCACATCACCTGTAAGGAAGCCTGGGTAAGCAAACATCTGGCATTTTCAACTCCTGTTGGACATTAGCCACTGGTTCCCTCAATATGGATGTAGTTCTCAAGCAGAAGGAAGTCGAATTCTGTGCAACCATTGACAATGGTCAATGTGTTCTACAGTTTCAATAGTAGTAATATTATATATTATGTAATATAGTAATATTATATAGGGAAGTATAATACTAGAGCATATATGAATTTATATGAAGGCAGAATATACTCATCAATGAACTGGCAAGAGTATTTTCATTACTATGGCTAAAAACTATAATAATCCTAAATACTCATCCCCATTAAAGTCAAGATAAAGAAGCAACAGCAAGAACTGACATTAGCCTAGTACACAGGTAGCTCAAAATATCCTTACGAGGAATAAATTATTCTTTTCATTTGGAAATGTAGATGTCAAACTTCAGTCAGAAATTGTACTCAGAATGTCAACTGATAAGCAACAGAAAAACGTACCACGTCAGGCATGTCTGGTTGTAACAAATCTGCTTTTTATAGTGTATCAAATGCATTTTAAAGATGTTTCTGGTTCTGCTCATCCATCTAGGATTGACCAAAGTCAGGAGGACTGTCTCATCATAACTAAACACATGAGATTGATTGACAGTTTTGAATGTTGAATATTGAAGATCATGCCCTCTTCTCTGGGCAGTGTTGAAAATCCAAAAGACCTAATCTTATAATTCTTATTTTCTGGACATCATGTAGATATTGCTTTCTTGATAGCACATTCTTAGTACATTTTCTATTTGTGAGAGTTGGATTGTGAAGAAGGCTGGGCGCAGAAGAATTGATGCTTTTGAACTGTGGTGTTGGAGAAGACTCTTGAGAGTCCCTTGGACTGCAAGGAGATCCAACCAGTCCATTCTGAAGGAGATCAACCCTGGGATTTCTTTGGAAAGAATGATACTAAAACTGAAGCTCCAGTACTTTGGCCACCTCATGCGAAGAGTTGACTCATTGGAAAAGACCCTGATGCTGGGAGGGATTGGGGGCAGGAGGAGAAGGGGATGACCGAGGATGAGATGGCTGGATGGCATCATGGACTCAATGGACGTGAGTCTGAGTGAACTCCAGGAGTTGGTGATGGACAGGGAGTCCTGGCATACTGCAATTCATGGGGTCGCAAAGAATCAGACATGACTGAGCAACTGAACTGAACTGATCCTAACTAGGTGGATGATTTCTTTAAAACTCCATACATTTCAGTAATAAAATATAGCTCAGGTACCTGAATTAAATTTGAGCATTTCCCAATTCTCCTATGACCCACATTTACAAAGTTTATCACAGAGTGGGAAAAACTCTTACATGTGACTAACCTTTTCTTTTATATTTTGATTCATAACAGTTTTTGTTCCAGAAAATAAATTTATTTCTAATTGCTACAAGTGCCTACAGTTGCATTTCACTGTAGCCTCCTATGTTCAGAACCTACTCTCTGTATACACTTTAGACCTGCACCTGTCCATAATTCTGGAGCAGCAAAACTATGCTCCAAAATAAAATGCACATCAACTCTGCCAACAACCAACAGAATCATCTGCCTGTCAAATGTCAGATTCCTCCCTGTTCTTCCCTCTCGTCTTCTTCTCCACTGGAGGTGGCTGACTCCCTGTGAATTACATTTCCCAGATTCCCCTTCCCAGTGGCTTCTCATGAGTTTTGATGATGGTAGATACTAACAAGAATATGGAAGGCAAAAAAAGAGACGGATGCAGAATATTTCTTCTCTAACTTTCTTTTGGATTTGTACACTGGTGACCCTAGATTCCACTAAGACTCTAATAACACTTTTCATTCCTTTGTTGTCTCAGCTCAAGAAAGTTTAGTGGCTTTCAGGTGCTGCTAATCTCTGGACTGCCTCATTGTTCCCTATTTGCCTTACTGCTCTTCCACCCTCTTTGGAAAATCTTCATAATACAGTCTCTTGATTTGGATACTTGATATAGGTTCTGGTTTTCCCAACTGACCTCTGACTGATATTTTTCTCAATATAATATAAATTGCAAATGAAAAGAAATATGAGACTGTTGAAATAAACAGAAAATATGAAATAATTAAATAAATAAGTTTGAAGGTGCAAGTAAGAAAAAAAGGAGGTGATTATAAATGACAAATTAAACCTTAAAGATTTAAAAGTCCTTGCCCATCCAACTGATAATATTAGGCTAAACCTGAGACAAAGCAATCGAAATTGAGACAATAGTAATAGAAATGGGAGGGGAGGACGTGTTTGGCTAAAGATCAGCATCAATTAACTCCAAAAGTATATAGAGGTTTGAGGATATAAAGTCTAAAAGAAGAAAAAGAATAATTCTGGTCAACCCAATATCAGAAGCCTATTCCATTCCTTAAGCTTAAGACCCATGCAGATCTTCAATTGCAAAGATGTATGACAAAGCAATAGGAGGATGCTGCAGTTAGTTGAAGATCTCTCTAGAAATTTCCAGAGATATGCAAGGAGAGAAGTCACCTGCCTCAATAGAAGTGCCATGGAGAATAATCTTGGTTGAGAAATTGGATGCCCAATTTGCTATATGCTGCAGTTAGTTGAGGATCTCTCTAGAAATTTCCAGAGATATGCAAGGAGAGAAGTCACCTGCCTCAATAGAAGTGCCATGGAGAATAATCTTGGTTGAGAAATTGGATGCCCAATTTGCTATATATTCAGCAAGGTGGTGAAGAGTCTTCTTAGCTTTAAGCATTTGATAGAACAACTTATCTTAAAATTTTATGAAAAAATTTCCAGAGATTAACTATAAGATTGAACTCGTCCTAGTGACTTACATGTTACAAAGTAAAACACTTGTGGAAAAGTACTCTTAGGGTATACCTCATTCTTCCTTTATAGGAAAGTCACAATGATAAAATAGTCAACAATAAAAAAAGATAAAAATTTATCTTAAACTTGTGCTTACAAAACCCCATGAATGTCTTTACTAAGATTTCCCCAAGGGGGAATGATAACATTTATTTTGCAGTCAGTCCCACAAACAACCCAAGAGAGTTCCAGTTGTTCTACATCCTTAGCTGTACTTGGGATTATCAGTCTTTAAATTTTAATCATTGAAACATGTACACTATCATGTAAGAAACGAATCGCCAATCTAGGTTTGATACAGGATACAGGATGTTTGGGGCTGGTGCACTAGGATGACCCAGAGAGATGATATGGGGAGGGTGGTGGGAGAGGGGTTCAGGATTGGGAACTCATGTATACCCATGGCGGATTCATGTCAATTATGGCAAAACCAATACAGTATTGTAAAGTAAAATAAAATAAGATTTAAAAAAATATATGGGCTTCCCCAGTGGCTCAGTGGTAAAGAATCCACCAGCAATGCAGTAGACACACCAGAGAGATGATATGGGGAGGGTGGTGGGAGAGGGGTTCAGGATTGGGAACTCATGTATACCCATGGCGGATTCATGTCAATGTATGGCAAAACCAATACAGTATTGTAAAGTAAAAATAAATAAATAAATAAAAAATAAAGGTTGGAGAATGAAAGAATAAAATATATATATATATATATATATATATATATATTCCATGAGATTATTCTATGAGCAGAAGACAAATAAAATGCATGATGTCTCATGCACACTGATAATGTTGGTCTGTTTTTGAGACCTTATGGGAATTTACTTAGTCTTGTCAAAGACAGTCATAATCAAAACCCAATAATGTGTGATTTATAATGTCCCCATCCTTGCTTTGACAGTTTTATGATTACCCTTATTCCAACTTCATTAAAAATAATTTCTCTCATTAAAAAAAATAAATAAATTTTAATCATGCTAATAAATCTGTAGTTACATTTCAATGTTGTTTAAACATACACTTCTTTAAAGAATAAAGATGTTAAGCATTTTAAATGTTTTTTACATGCAATTGATATATCCTTTTTTGGTAAAATGCCTATTCGATCTTTTGCCCATTTTGTACTAAATTATTTTATTTTATGTAATAAAAAAAAGCTCATCTTAAGTATTTTCAGTTTTGTTGCTGTTGTTATTCAGTCACTAAGTCATGTCCAATTCTGCAACCCCATTGCCTACAGCACGTCAGTCTCCCCAGTCCCTGACTATCTCCGGGAGTTTGCTCAAATTCATATCCATTGAGTCAGTGATGCTATCTAACCATCTCATCCTGTACTGCGCCTTTCTCCTTTTGTCTTCAATCTTGCCTAACATTAGGGACTTTTCCAATGAGTAGGTTCTTCACATAAGGTGGCCAAAGTATTGGAGCTTCAGCTTCAGCATCAGTCTTTCCAATAAATAGTCAGAGTTGATTTCCTTGAGGATTGACTGGTTTAATCTCCTTGCAGTCCAAAGGACTCCCAGGAGTCTTCTCCAGTACTACAATTTAAAAGATCAATTCTCTGGCACTCAGCTTTCTGCTATGGTCCTATTCTCAGCTTTAAGAAATAACAAATTATTGGAGCTCTATGGAATCGACATTCATGTTAATTACTATTTAAGAGTTATCTGGAGATTTCAGTTGAAACTTGAAAAATTTGAGAAGTGTTGTGAATGGCATTGGCCAATGGCTCAACAGTTACTTTTAGTTACCAGTCTGCCATTACCTCCTCTTACCTATGAACAGAATAATATTCTTAAAGTAAAGTAGAGAAGGGCATGGCAACCCACTCCAGTATTCTTGCCTGGAGAATCCCATGGACAGAGGAGCCTGACAGGTTACAGTTCATGGAGTTGCACAGAGTCGGATATAACTGAAGTGACTAAATACAATAGTTTAAAAAAAAAATAAAAATAAAAGCCACGCACTAAAAGATAAAACTTCAGTAAGATTTTTAAAAGTTACAAGTGGTATGAGGATACATGTGGGAAATGTAGCTTCTCTAGATATGATTTATAAGAAAGTCAAGAGGCACTCCACATAGCTCTAGAATATGAAGATTCAATAGTGTATGGGGGGGCGGTAAATCTCAAAAAATGAATTACTATGTTTGCTTCACCAATATCAGAGGTTTAAAGAAATTTCTTTTGGTGGAGCCAGCAAAAAATAAAAATGGAAATCAATACTAGATACAAAAATATCAATATATTGAACTTCTTAAGTGATATAAAGATGATTACTTTATCCAAAGAAACTTACGTTATTCATTTGATTCATTTAACTATTTTTTTCCCTTTAGTCAGACAAGGGCATTCTCTTAATAACTACGTGAAAACAAATGATTGTTCAGCTTCAATTGACTCTTACTTAAAAACTTATGAAATTAACATAATGGAAATTTGCCATAAGCCAACACAAACGAAAGGTTTGCAAAACACACAAAAAAGTCATGTCTCCTTTCTTTATTAAAAAACTCATTGCTCATCCAACCATGTAGAGCTGTAAACTATACTTGAGTTAAATAGCATAGTATAGGAAGGGCAGTACATTTCAACTGTATAAAGTGCATCAGAGCATTACGCACAGCGAGTGTGATGGAAGAGGCTGATTGCCTTTGGGATTGCAACTATTTTGACGCTACCTACATTAGGCAAGAACACTGCTGTTACAGCCACATACTGTGGCTATTGTTAGAAATTCTGACTGTCTGCATTTAGCAACTGAGAATATGAAAACAAACATGGTTCCAACTAAAACAATAGTCAAAGTAACCTTTTCAATTGAATTGTTGCTTGCAATAATGAAACTGTAGTACATACCACGCGGTGTATTTGCAATCATTTCAGCTGTGTTTCTTTCACTGAAGATGGTTTACACATCTTTCATAGAAACCTTAAAAAAAAAATCAGATTACTTGGCAGTCTTTGCAGTTCCCTGGTGCTTTTATTTATCTTGAAGGCTGTATCTTTAATTGACACAAGAAAGCAGGAACTAAGAGGGTCTAACTACGAGGACTAGAGGATGAAAGAGGGTCCCAATGGGTTGCAAAAGTGCAGGACTTCCGTGTAGTGTGCCTTTGGACCACTGACTATACCTGACTGGATCACTCTGGACGAACATCAAAATTCACAGTGATATCCTTATGTTTCCAGGCCAACCTTTCTCAAAGATTTGGGTAGTGAGCTTAACAGCGAACCTGGCTTAGCTTTGCTGGCACTTGCTATTTTGAGAAAATACTCAAAGGTCCTTCCTGTCATAAAACACTGGATAGAGGAAAGCTAGGAAAAGTCCAACTTTAATTTCATGAATTTGCACTTGCAAAAACACATATCTTCACCAAAAATTAAGAAGACTTGAGAATTTGGCTCCAGGCAAAATTCCACTCCTGGGACAGCAGGATTGAATGCAGATTTCTGCTGTGGGCAAAACCTCACTATTATTTCTAGACAATGGGGCTTTCTGTAGTGAAAATGGTGGTGCTCTGCACACAGGATGGCCACTGGCCAGTTCCCAGTTTTCTCCAGTGAATTTGCCAGATTGGCTAAAGGAGAGAATATTTCACACAGACTGGTAATATGTCTGATGAAACCTGGGGGGAAATTAATCCAGTTAACTTAAAAAAAAAAAAAAAGCTGAGGATCTGGAAGCTCAGAAAAAAAATATATTAAATTACTTCCAAGGGGTAGAGTAGAGGCTCAACTTTTCTTTACAACCTGGAGGGAAATCACCATCCAGTAAGCTCTGCACTTGGTTGATGTCCTCAGGGTGATTTAGCTCAGTGCTTCTCTCCCTTTACTGTTCATATTGAATCACCTGAGGGTCTTCTTCGTCTTCTGATTCTCACTCTGAG
This sequence comes from Aepyceros melampus, assembly GCA_006408695.1. Taxonomy (NCBI): domain Eukaryota; kingdom Metazoa; phylum Chordata; class Mammalia; order Artiodactyla; family Bovidae; genus Aepyceros; species Aepyceros melampus. The sequence continues at coordinate 334,602 of SJXQ01000480.1, read as the reverse complement.
GGTCTGGAAGTAGGCTGAGAGTATACATTTTAACAAGCTCCATGTGATAACTGGCCTGGCTCGTCTTCCCACCATGCTTTGAGTAAAAAGGATTTAGATGATTATATGATCATTCACCTAAGCATTTGATTCACAAAAACTCAATCCAATTGCCTCTCCACATCCATGGGGGATACATTCTGAGACCCCAAGGTAAGATGCCTAAAATCAGATAGCACCTAACCTTACATATCCTAGTTTTTTTTGTCTTCTATTTATATATACCTCTGATAAAGTTTAATTAGGTACAGTAAGAGATTAACCATAATAATTACTATAAAATAAAACAAAACAATATACTACAATAAAAGTTATGTGAATGTGCCCTCTCTCAAAATATCTTATTGTTCAAATTGAATGCCTTTTCTATTGTAACTAAACCCCACAGATTGTGGCTGTAACTTTTCTTTATTTTGCAGAGTCGAGTAAAATTAACAGGAGCTTCATAAATAAATATTGGTCAAAATAAATTTAGTCTTAGAAAAGCTAGTTCCATTTAATCTTTAACAAGTGTAAAGAATATGAATACCTCATACTATGCAAAAAATATGAATGCTATAATCACTTTGATGAGTAGCAGAAATTAATACATTGTAAATTAACTCTATTTCAATAAAGTAACTATTTAAAAAAAGAAAAAATGGATTCTGTGAATCTTACATCTAGGCTATTAATTTAATCTTTCAAAGTTGTTCTTTTGCACATCATATCCCTGATTTCAAGTGGCTGTAACTTTGTAGTTTAAGGTCTGCCAGCAAAAGAAGCACAGATTTCCTTTTCCTGCTTCACAATGTCATGGAAAGATTTGTTCTTACTATAGATCTTAGCAACCTCAGTATATTCTTTCCTTATTAAGTTGCAAAGTCTACAGCATTTCTTCAGCATATCCGAATTGCCAGCATCACTATTCTTGCTCTTTGGGACCGTTCTCAAGTAAAATAAAGGTTCTAGAACCCAGACACCATGGTAGATGCCTCAAGATTCCATCTGATAACTGGGATGGCTACTAAGAGAGTACTTGGTGGGATATACGAGACAAAGTGATGATTCACGTCATGAGTGGGAGGGGGATGGTGGGAGATTTCATCACACTGCTCCGAAAAGCAAGCAATTTAAAATTTATGAACTGTTTATTTCTGGAATTTCACATTTAATATTTTCAGGCCAAGGATGACCACGGGTAACTGAAACCGTGGGAAGCGAAACCACAGATAAGGGAGGGACTACTGTATACTTAATCAACTAAAGAGAACAATTGACTGAAGAATGATGTTACTGAAAAAGGTGCCTACATACCATGGACCACAACTCAGCAACTAAAAAGCATAATGTATCAAGTTAGATTTCCAGGGAATTATACTCAGTGAAAACAGGAGGGTTCGATCCCTGGGTCAAGAAGATCCCCTGGAGAAGGGCATGGCAACCCATTCCAGTCTTCTTGCCTGGAGAATCCCATGGACAGAGGAGCCTGTTGGGCTACAGTCCATGGCATCACAAAGAGTCGGACATGACTGAAGAAACAACACAGCAATGGTTAAGGATGAAGGTGGGCGTAGTTATATGCAGATACTGAATTAGAAGCTAAGGGTACACAGATAAACCAGAAGATTGGTATGTGTAATATCATGTCTTCACCTTACAGATGACAAAGGTACAATGCAGACTTTTGTCACTGTTAAACAACAAAATATCTTTGAGGAATACTCAATTTTTTTCCAATTCACTCTTTATTCTACCAATTAATCTCTACATAATGCACATGACTGACTGGACTCTATTGCAATGCAAAGCTCTTTTTCAAACTTCAAATTTTGTGAAATTTATTTAAAACAGATCAAAATATACTCATCTGAAACATAACTCGAGTTTCTAAATCTAGCAAATATTTCAAATTTGTAAAGATATATCCTAACAAATAATTAGGTTTATAGTCTCACATAGAATCCTACTTAGAAAATTAAGGCAGATAACAGTTATCCCACTTCCCAGGTGGTGCAGTGGTAAAGAATCTGCCTGCCAATGCAGGAGGCACAGATTTGATCCCTGGGTTGGGAAGATCCCTTGGAGAAAGGAATGACAACCCATTCCAGTATTCTTGCCCAGGAAATTCCATGGACAGAGGATCTTGGAGGGCTTCAGTCCATGGTGTCACAAAAGACAGACACAACTGACCACACACACACAAAAGTTATCCCAGCATCCCTTGCTAGGGCTTTGTGATCCATTTCTCACCTTAAATCCATCTCCAAACTGTCCCAAGTGTGAGTATGGCAGACAGTATTGGTTGCCTACACAGAGATATTTTTCTTCTTCCTTCTAGCTGAATCTCAGTCTACACTGGCAGCAAAATGCCCATCTCAAGCCAGGCAAGGCAATCTGTGCTGGATAGCTTTCATCTACCTATCCAAATCTATCCTCCCTACATCCTCACACTGTTCTCTACCCCACAGATTGACCTTTAGGGGCAATATCAATGGACTCTTTCATCATCTGGCTTGGGGTGGATTCAGTCAATGAGCTAGCTGACATTCAGACAAGTGAAATGAGTAAGGCTAGGGTATTTTCTTTTCCAGTCCTTGTGGAGTTGCTGTTGCTATGTGCTGGCTATATCAAATGACCCAAGGGTATAACTCCAGTCAGCTGGTACTCTCCACAGGACTCTGTCTTCAGTTTCAATAAATATTCTTCCATTTTTTCCTTCAGGGCAAGGTGAGAGGTGGAACCCCGCCTCCCATCTTGCCAGCCCCCAGTAAAGGCACTGTCCCTTGTGGATTTCCTTACACCTCATCCATATTTTTGATATATAGGTGTCTTCTGTTTGTTTTTCCTGCCTGTTATTCATTTTCTCAGTCTCCCTTTCAGCTAAGAGTGGTTAGGTGATTCAGTTTTTTCCAATAAACATGAGCACTTCAGCTAAGAAATTTGGGGAATAGCCTTCAGTTCAGTTCAGTCGCTCAGTCATGTCTGACTCTTTGCGACCCCATGAACTTCAGCATGCCAGGTCTCCCTGTCCATCACCAACTCCTGGAGTCCACCCAAACCCATGTCCATTGAGTCAGTGATGCCATCCAACCATCTCATCCTCTGTTGTCCCCTTCTCCTCCTGCCCTCAATCTTTCTCAGCATCAGGGTCTTTTCAAATAAGTCAGTTCTTCACATCAGGTGGCCAAAGTATTAGAGTTTCAGCTTCAACATCAGTCCTTCCAATGAACACCAGGACTGATCTCCTTTAGGATTGACTGGTTGGATCTCCTTGCAGTCCAAGGGACCCTCAAGAGTCTCAACACCACAGTTCAAAAGCATCAATGGCAGTTCAAAAGCATCTTCTGTGCTCAGCTTTCTTTATAGTCCAACTCTTACTCCCTGATAAAAGACATAGCAGCTTTGGTATAGCAGCTTGTCTCCTTCCTTGATTTCTAATTTAGATGTTTGGAGTAGTACATGACACATGGAGTGACCAATCTGTGATTATGAATCTCAGGATAAAAGCCAACAAGCAGATGCCGGCAAAGTGAAGAAGGAGCCAAAATCTGGGGTTGGTGGCATTGTTAATGTGCAGTATTGCCTTATCCTGACTACAACAGTAGACTTCTTGATGGGGATGTAATAAATGCCCTTAAGGTTCATATTTATATTAATTTGATTTTAGTTATCAGCAACCAAATCATTCCTATCTGCCGGAGCAATCTATCTTTATCGCAAATACCATCTTGCCATTTTCCTGCTGAACATATTCTAGTGGTTCATCTACAGCAGACCTCCAACATAGTATGAACATCTTGGCTTTATCCTTGTCAGTTTCCCCACCCTGGCATATTTCACCTTCCATGCCACACTGCTCATTCCCATGTTCTGGAGCTCCTCACAGCATGGCATTCTAGCCTCCATGTCTTTGTGTTGAGAGCTCTCCCAAGGAATATCTTTCCTATCTTCTTTCTCTAGCTATCACTTACTCATCTTTCCAGAATACACTGGGTAGATAGGTCAGCATTTTTAGTTAGAGAGAATACAAATCTACCCTGGATTATTCAAGAAGTAAGATTGATGGAAGCAATTTGGGGTAGTTCACAGAAAGCTGTGAGATGAGGTTTAGAAACTGACAACCAGAAACAGAGGAAAACTCAGGTGAAATATGACTCTGGTGGGCCCTGCTACCACCTTTCTGAGGAATGGATTCTTCAGCTTACAACACAACCAGCAGTGGACAAGGAAACTCAGTGTCGCTGTTGCAGCCCTCTGGTACCAGAATAGGAGAAGGAAATGGCAACCCACTCCAGCGTTCTTGCCTAGAGAATCCCGTGGACAGAGGGGCCTGGTGGGCTGCTGTCCATAGGGTCACACAGAGTCAGACACAACTGAAGTGACTTAGCATGCGTGCAGGCACTGGAGAAGGAAATGGCAACCCACTCCAGTATTCTTGCTGGAGAATCCCATGGACAGAAGAGCCTGGTGGGCTGCTATCTATGGGGTCTCAAAGAGTTGGGCATGACTTAGCAGAAGTGACTTAGCAGCAGCAGCAGCAGTACCAGAATGAAAATCCTATGGTTCATGCATCTTTGCCTCACCTACTTCCAGCTCCAAACATAGGGAAGATGCATCTGATTGAATGAATCTAGGTCAAGTACTGATTCCTGAATCAAGTGAGTATCTAGTTATTATGCTTGCTTTGGAGGGAGATGTCACATTAAGAACATTCACCCACTAAAAAGGATTGACTAGTTTGATCTCTTTGCTGCCCAAGGGATTCTCAAGAGTCTTCTTCAGCACCACATTTCAAAGCATCAGTTTTCCAGCACTCAGACTTCTTTATGACCTAACTTTCACATCTGTACATGACTACTGGAAAAACCATAGTTTGATTACATGGAATTTTTGGCAAAGTGATGTCTCTGCTTTTTAATACACTGTCTAGGTTTGTCGTAGCTTTTCTTCCAAGGAGGAAGTGTCTTTTAATTTCATGGCAGTAGTCACCATTTGCAGTGATTTGGGAGCCCAAGAAAATAAAATCTGCCACTGTTTCCATTTTTCCCCATCCTGCATGAAATGGTGGCTGAAGTTTGGAAGTACCTAATAAATAATACCACTGTTCTCCCACTATCTGGACCCCTCCACAGCTTGGAGTCAATTGAGAGACAGACCCAAAGAGAGTGTGCAAAGAGAGAATGCAAAAAATCATCTCAAATAGTGACTAAACTGTTAGAGAGTGTAGTTTAAGACTGTGACCAATTGGACTTGCAGTCTCCATCTATCATATTTTCTTCTTCATTTGTAGCCAGGTTTCTTTTCTACTTCCTCAAACCCAGACACCTCTCCATACAGGCAACATGGCTTCTGATCCAGTTATTCTGGTGACACTCTTCTTACAGATGCCTCCAATTCCCTCTCTGTTGCTCAACTCCAGGGAGACTCACCAGTCCTTATATCCTTTGATCACTGAAAGTTTCACACTGTTGACCACTCCCTCCTTTCTGCAACTCCCTTCTAGGTTTTTCTTCATATTCTCTTGGCTGCCTTTTCTCAGCTACTGGTAAATATTTGCATTTCTTAGGGATTCATCTTTCACTCCCTTCTTTCTATTTTATCCACTTCCTTTTCCACAAATGCCCCTGAGACATATCTAATCCTGAGATTTCAGTCACTATTTCCATGTTACCTTGAATCCCAGCCTTTATTTCTGCCTGTTCTGTGTTCTTCAGAGTGATTTTTCTACAAACCAGCTGTGATCATGCTTTAAACTTTTCTTTGGCTCTTAATACAAACATTTATATCCTATTCCTCATGTTTCCTTGGAGCAGGAACTGCAACCCACTCCAGTATTCTTGCCTGAAAAATCCCATGGACAGAGGAACCTGGAGCGCTAGAGTCCATGGGGTCGCAAAGAGTCAGACTCAACTGAGTGACTAGCGCACACACATTTCCTTGGGAAATGTAAACTAGCATAACGTTTTTGGCTAATCTCTTCACCGTCTCTCACATATTAGTAAAAGAGAAGTGATTTAATCTTTCTGCTGAATTTTAACAAAGGAATTGATCTTGAAAGAGTCAGCACCTTCTAAATCCTTGTCTGATTTTGTAGAGGGTACATTCTGAGCTGCTATCCTGTCATATGATAATGCACTGCCTTAATGGTAAAGAATCTGCCTGCAATGCAAGAGACCAGAGTTCGATCCCCCTGTTGGGAAGATCCCCTGGAGAAGGGAATGGCAACCCCTCCAGTATTCTTGCCTGGAGAATTCCATGGACAGAAGAGCCTGGCGGGCTACAGTCCATGGGGATGCAAAGAGTCAGACACGACTGAGTGACTAACACACACACATCTGAGAGTTGCAGTTTTGGAGAAAGTTTGATTCAGGAGCATACCACAAATATAAGTCATTCTGCAGACCAGCTTTTGTCCATAATGTTGGAAATACTCTCAAAATGGTGTCAGGGTAATAGAACAGACAATCAAAAATGGATCAGCAAGGTAGTCTCTACTTCTGCAGAAGGGTGCCCTATAAGACAAAAGGTCTGGGAGCAAGCGCACCAAGTAGGAGGTCCGCTGGGATTTTATCCCTTAGACACAGGTTCCCTCCTCTAGCTCCTTATAGGCTGAGGACCACAGAGTCACAATCTTTCCCAGATGTCCCCTAAGATTTTTACTGGCCAATGGTGTCATGAGCAACACTTGCAAGCTCCTGAGTGGAGGACTGTTTCCCCCACCCCTTTAGTTCTCTGTGCATGTCCAGGGTAAAATCTCATGAAATTAGCCTGCTAAACTGTTTTTATAAGGAAGGAGAACCAGGAAGGGGAGAGACCAAAGGACTGGCAACAGAGCTGCCACTTTAGAAACCTTATTCACGAGGAGATATATACATATAATATCCTATTCAGCTAAAACAGTGAATGTGGATCATTTTTCTGTTTCTCATATCTTCGCTTTTGGTAGAAAAGAGTATGTTTTCCTACAATAAAAAAGGCAACAACTTCATTGTCTCTGTCCTGACTTCTGACTCTCTGAGGTTGACTACTTTGAGAGGAAAGCCATATCTCTATCTACAGAAACTAAAACCAATGGAGAACATATGGGGCATTCTAATTGCTCATTAATCAGGCTTCCAAACTGAAAAATTCCTTTATGTTACTTCAGTCATTCTCCATGTTCTTATCCTTCAAGGAAGGAACACCAATTCACTTATCTGTGAGGTGAGTTTGGTAGGACAGAGTGGACACAGATGGCATCCCCCTTCTGGATCTTTGGAATCCACCTGCCTGTAGAGCTTGCTACTCCCCACACAGAAAGATTCTTGGCCTTGTGGAAGTAGACTGCAACTTGGGGTATATGTTCATTTCAGTAGAGTGTTAACAAATTCATTTGGCCACATAAGTAACATGTTATATTGTGTTTCTCAATAATAAAATGGATCTCTGGGTATTCATTTGATTCTTGTATATCTCTCTCAATAGGTTCCAAATTCAGCCAAAAAATGAATGTTACTTATTGGAACCTTTCAAATGCTTGAAGTTTCCCATATATTTACATTCTTAACATGAAGTATGAGACCATCAACTTTCCTCACCCCCCATGATCTATGACATGGGCTGAAATACAGTTCCACACTTATTGAGTACCTAGTAATGTAACACTCTGTGGTAGAGTTAGAAGATAAATGAAATGCGACCCACGCCCCTCAGGAGTTCACAGCTAAGCAGTATGAGTTTATATTTCCAAATGCAGATCTGAGGTATAGCTCCATGGTATTGATTCTTAAAAAAAAAAAAAAAACCAAAACTGTAACAGAGAACTCATCTAAAGCAAGACTCATTTAATTAAGATCACTGGGGGCAAGTCCTGGGGTGAGCTCAGAGTCTCATGGCTCAGAAATCAGGGGTAAATGAGACAGAGAAAAACGAGAATAAGATCTATTTAGTAGAGTACATTATAATCTAGTTAACATCAGAAATAACATGATGAAAATGCACAGCAATCTGCAAGTGTCAATGAGATATACATGGACATTCATATTCAATAGAGGTTTATAACATCCACAGAACCATAGCAAGCTGTGCCCATCTTATAGACAGATAGGATGGATCCATATTGATTGTTTCAGTCATGGCCCAGGTGGTACTATAGGCCACAGAAAGATATGTGTCCTCATTTCACAAAGAAAAAGGCATCGGCAAGATTGGAGAAATTATCATATAAAACAAGTAAGTCCTGGTAACTTAACCTGAAACTTCATTCTCTTATTAAAACTTGGCTTCAAATAAAATGTTGATTCTAAGACTTAGAAATCTTTACACTAATGTTGCGTTGTTCAGTCTTGTCTGACTCTTTGTGACCCCACAGACTACAGCACACCAGACTCCACTGTTCTCCACCTTCTCCCAGCTGTCTAACCATCTCATCCTCTGCTGCCATCTTTTCCTTCTGCCGTCAACCTTTCCTGGCATCAGGGTCTTTTCCAATGAGTTGGCTCTTCACATCAGGTGGCCAAAGCATGGGAACTTCAGCTTCAGCCCTAATCAGTTCCCTTAAAAGCAGTGTGAAAAGGTTGGCGTGACATGGCCCAAACCTACCTTCAGGCTTCCAAACAAAAGACATGTTAAAGAAGGTTCACTGGACCCTGGAAAACCTGCACAAAGATTGTTGTATTAACTGAGGTAGAGTTAATATTTTTCTAATTTTCTTTGTACCTCATTTTCACAAATTCTAATTTCACTCATGTAAGAAAATAATCAAAACAGGTGATACGATTTTTTCCTATGTTTTAAATTTTAAAAGTCCCATCTGTCACTAATTACACATTTATTTCATTATGCAGTACTATAAAAATAATTACTTGAGGTTTTTTGTTGACAATTTAGAGTTTAAAGTAAATACAATTATTTTTGTTATAACTGTGTATTAAATTGAATAATTCACTGCTAGACATTTTTGGGGCTTCAAATAATTTTATTTGAACTACATAAGACAGCAATTATTTAATTAGTGACACATCTGCCAATCCTATAAGTCTGTCTTATAATATCTGAAGACATCTTTCCTTCTCATTTCTCCTTTCTTAGAAGCAGAGACAGACACTTCATGTGCAGATTTCAGAATTTTATAATGATGTATGTGACCTGCCCAGCCACTGCTCTGCTCAGTCACTCTCTCAAAGCAGCAAAGATTCTAAGCAATTAACAAACGCTCACAACCGCTGTGGCCTTGAGTTGATGAAAATGTATCTAGATAACTGCAGTGCTTTCTACTTTAAGTGACTTCTTTTAGAAATTAAAATCTCTTCCCCAAACTCCAACCAGAAGTTGCTGTGAGTTCCATTTGGAACGTGTGCTAATAATAATATTTTCTGGAATAATAACAACAGGTTTGGATTTAATTAAACATGTTGCTCACTGAAGCATCTGTTTTAAACATTAATGAATGGCAGCTCCTATGGGATATCCAAATGGAAGTGTTTTCACTCCATCACACTATCCTAAAGTGTGTTTGGAATTTTCAAATCATTAGTTGGTCTTTGTTTTGAGAGGCTTATCCAGGATAAAAAAGCAATCTTTCCTCAAATCATATTGATAGATGGAAGCCATTTAGGGGGAGACAATCAATCATAAAAGCAGTCTCTGAAAAGCTGTTATGCAATCCACAATATTAAGAGTTGACTTTTCCTTCCTGTTCACACATAACTCCCATTATCATGCATGAGAGTTAGTCTCTTATCATGAAAAGGACACATCCCTTCCCAATTAGGCTAAGCTGCTTTGGGCGGAAGCCATTAAAAATAGCAGACATGGAGCTCCAGAGACTACAGCTAACCTTAACAAGAATTGGAAGCCACCTCTGAAATAGCTATTATTAACTTGGAAACCTTATGTGAATAGAGAATTTCTGAATTCATGGCTTGTCACCACTTAAAGGAAATCATATGAGTAGGAGTTGTTTATACAGTGGTGCTATGCTTATCAGGCTTTATTAAAAATAAGTTGGTTTCCCTGGTGGTTCAGTGGTTAAGAATCTGACTGCCAAGGTAGGGGACAAGAGTTCAATCCCTGGTTCAGGAGGTTTCCACATGCTGCAGGGCAACTAAGCCCATGCACCACAACTGCTGAGCCTGCACTCGAGAGCCCTTGAGCTGCAGCTACTGAGCTCATGTGCTGCAACTACTGAAGCCCGTGTGCTCTAGAGCCTAGAAGCCACTGCAATAAGAAGCATGCACACTCCAATTAGAGAGGAGGAGCCACGTGACACAACCTGAGAAAGCCTGCGCGCAGCAACAAAGACCCAGGACAGAAAAAAATATTAACTAATTTAAAAAAAGAAGTGGGTAGACTTAAGTTTCAAAAAGACAGTGACTAAGTATTTCTTATCCATCAATCTATCCCCACCACACAGAGCAGTATTAGGCATAATAGGAACATCAAGATATTTGTTGAATTAATGATTGAATAAGACTAACACATTCTTTTCAATTCAGCAAGCATTTATTGAGACTTTGCTTGACACTAGATCCCACAAGGGACAGAAGATGTAAATACCATATGTGTGTGTGTGTGTGTAGATATCTATAACTATATATCTATAAAATGGAGAAAGAGAGAAATTCTGCTGTTGGAGGGTTCATAATCTCTGAGATGACACTAACATACCACTAATTTATTTGTTATTATGTGGTCAATGCCATGATAAAAGAATTCATAGGGTGCTATTAGAGCACGGATTTGCATGAAATTATGGGAGTTATGGTATTAATACATGACGTCTTAAACAATGTGTTCTGCAACAAAATAGTACGTTTTTGTTCAGACAATTTGAATTAACCAGTAATATAAAACGTTCCTAAGTATGATCATCAGAGTCAGTATGCTTATTTTGAAAAATATATTTTCAAAAGAATTAATAAAGACTTTATATCATACAAAAAAAAAACTACTAGGCTTTTTAAAACTCTTTGGAAGCATAATAGATGGATTCTGTGGACACAGAACACAGAACTATGATGCCAGAAGGTATGTATGCCTAACTGGGGAAAGCCATGGCGGTATGGATTTCTTTGGTCAGACTTGGGGAACGTTTATGATTCATCACATCTTCTCACATAAAAGACAATGATGCATCAAGTTTGATCTCACACCTTCCAAAGCATTGGATGCTTATGAGTTCATCCAATGGCAAGATAACCCATGCTGGATTCTCCACCAAAGAGATATTTAGTAAGGTACCATGCACTGAGCCCTGACAGATTCTCACAGGAAGAACTCAGAAGATTGCTTTTAAGCCAACCCAGGGACCTCATGCAGGGCTGGACTCACTGTGGTGAAGTGGCCCAGAGGTTCCTTGAAGGAAAGATACTTCTATACCTAAACTCAGATGCACCATCTATAAAATGAAAGAGCTAAATTTAATGATCTCTATGGTCACTGTAGCTTTTTCACTTCCCTTTCTTTTCTCCCAAAGTTTGAGAGTCAACAAGTTGAGTTGTTTGAATTTACCTCTCATATCTCTTATTTTTCTTCCTGTCATTCTGAACACTTGGGAGTCCCTTGAGGGCAGGTACTTTATCTTGTTATTCCTTGTATCTTTGTGTCTAGTAACCAATTTTGGTACATAATAGATGCTCAGTGAATATTGGCTAATGAGGGAATAAATTGAGTAACATCTATACAACAACAACAAAAAAAAACTGTGTGTTTCTTTCAGTTATTCCAAAGCAATATGAGATACCATCTCTCATCTCCAACTATCATCTGCTCTATTTGGAAGACGAAGCTTTTCACATGTAGCAGTAAAGACTATAAACTTGTTCATTTCATCTTCACAAGAACTGTAATGCCACAAAAACTGTTGAGGACTTATTTTATGCCCAGCATCTTAATCGGATTATTTCATTTAACCTTCACAACAGTTATGGGGTGAAGCTATCTCTATTCTGTAGGTGCAGAAACACGGACTTGAGTAGTTTATTCACTTGCCCACGGGGAGCCCTGGCGTGCTGCGATTCATGGGGTCGCAAAGAGTCGGACACGACTTAGCAACTGAACTGAACTGAACTGAAGTCTCATAGCTGAGCCAAGATTGGAAAGCAAGGGATTTGATTCTAGAACCATAATTTTAACCTCTAGAAAAAGAGGACTGATTTTACTTGAAGTGTTGAAAACACAGCACACACGCACATACACAAACACACACGCAAGTGCCTATTGAGTAAGCTCCCTCAGTGGCCACATTTTGTAACTCAGAGCGCTTCCACATCTGCCAAGATTATTGCACCAGTGGTAGGTGCCTGATCCAAGCGCAGCCAGTATAGTCTGGTTGACATCTACTGAAACTGTCTGGTACCAGAACTCTGATCTGTATGGCCAATAGTAATTAATTAAATCAGTGAAGCTCACTGGGAACAGTAATACGGGGGCTAGAGCTATTGGTAGAAGGCAAAAATTGAAAACATACTGAGGAAAGCAGGCAAGAAAGGCCTGTGGCCAACACAATCAATGAGTAAGTAGAGGAGAGGGTGAGGTAGCTGGCTGGCACTGAGATTAGAATTGGAAAGACACAGCGAGAAAAGCAAACACACAAAATGCTGACTCATAGTATTGATAAAATATGAGCAAGGATCCACAAAATCCTCCTATAGAAAATGCTGTAGATAATCTAAAACTAGAGCAATGCTGAATCTTGAAGTATCTATTCAATATTAGTCACTATTCAATTCTTATTCAGGAAGAAACTGTTTCACATTCAAGTCCCAGGGAAATTGGTTTCTTTCTTTGGGGCTGGGCCCTAACACTGTCCTTGGGTTTCCACAATGCTTAGATGTGTGGCTTAGTTGGCTGTAGTCTTAGTATTATCTGTATTTATTTCCTGTTGCTACTGTAACAAACTACCACCAATTTAGTGGTTTAAAACAATGCAAATTTATAATCTTACAGTTCTGGAGATCAGAAGCAAAAAATGGATCTCTGCGGGCTAAAATCAGGTGTCAGCAAGACTGTGTGCGTTTGCTTCCCTGGTGTCTCAGACAGTAAAGAATCTGCCTGCAATGCATGAGGCTCAGGTTTGATCAATGAGTTGGGAAGATCGCCTGGAGAAGGGAATGGCAACCCACTCCAGTGTTCTTGTCTGGAGAATTTTATGGACAGAGGAGCCTGGCAGGCACAGTCCATGAGGTGGCAAAGAGTCAGACACAACTGAGTGACTAACCCACTTTCCAAGACTGTGCTCCATCTGCAGGCTCTAGGAAAAAATTGTTTCCTTGACTTTTCCAGCTTCTGGTGTGGCTCACATTCCTTGGCTCATGGCCTCTTCCTATTTCTCCAAAGCCAGCAGGGAAGCATCTTCACATCTCTCTGACCAACACTGACTCGTCTGCTTCTCTCCTTTCACTTGTAAGACCCCTTCTGAGGAGAGTGAGCCCATGCAGAAATCCCTGAACAATCTCCCCATCTCCAGGTCAACTGATTAGGAATATTAACTCCATTTAAATTACCTCTAGTATATCTTTATTAAGAAGGCAGCCTTAATTTTCCTTTGCCATGCAATACCACATATTCACAATTTTTGCTATTGAAGATGCAGACATCCATAAAGGAAGGGAAATTATTATGCCTACCACACAGTCTATATGCTTAGAATAAACTTCATAGTACTTTAAGAAAATGTGAGTGAATCTCTGATTTCTGTAACCACTAGATAATATTTTGCCAGTTGGAGTAGGGCTTCTGTTGCAGCTAAAAAATGTCTGGATTTATAGGATTTCAATCCCACATAATCAATATTCATATTATTCTCCTGCTTGGTTTGCTTTTTTTCCCTGTTGCCTATTTCCCTCTTACTCGCCTAATCCCCTATTGTGAAAATTCAACTCTTGCAAAACAGAAATAGAGACACAGACATAGAGAATAAACGTACCATACACAAAGCAGGGGGGTGGGGTGTGGTGCATGGGAGATTGGGATTGACATACACACAGTATTGATACTACTTATAAAATAAATAATAATGATAACCTATCGTATAGCCCGGGGAACCCTACCCAGTGCTCTGTGGTGACCTAAAGGGGAAGGAAATCCAAAAATGATGGGATATATGTATATGTACAGCTTATTCATTTAGCTGTACAGTAAAAACTAACAGAAAATTATAAAGCAACTATGTCAATACAAATTAATTAAAAAAAAGAAAATCCAATTCACTCAGGACAAATAATATTATGTAAGGCAGCATGAAATGGCTGATAATGAGATAGGAGATAGAAATAATGTGCCACGGGAGCATAGAAGAACTGCGTATTTGGTATGATCTTCGAAGTTTTCACAAAAGAGGTGATGACATTTAAGCTAGAAGATCCTGATGGGCCAGCCAGATAGAAAAGACCCATAGCAAACAGAAACAGAATGATAGAAATTATTCTCAAATTTTCTGATTTCTACTCCATTGTTCCTAAGTATTTCCTTATCTATTACAGTCTGGGTATACTAAGTAGTGTCTATGCATATTTGTTGAATGAACAAAGTGAATAAAAGAATAGAAGGATTAAATAAATGAATGAGTGAATGAATAGAATATGATGGAATGCTCAAAGTAGTTGTAAAATATGGATTAAAGCAGGTTCATTCTGATAAAACGTGAGTGAAAGATGTTGATTTGCAGGTAACATTCTGCCATGAAATAAGCTTTCTAAATGTGGCTATTTTAATTAATCTCTTGTGCCTCATCTTTTAATCTATAAATTGAATATCTACTTATTTTAAGTACAAAATAATATACTACATGAAAGTGCTTTTAAAGATGAATAAAAATGATGGATAAGATCGGTAAATGAGTTGGTATATTGTCTGTGTGTTTGTCTCTCAGTTGTGTCTGACTCTTTGCAACTACATGGACTGTAGCCTGCCAGGTTCCTCTGTCCATGGAATTCTCCAGCAAGAATACTGGAGTGGGTAGCCAGTCCCTTCTCCAGGGGATCTTCCCAACCCAGGGACTGAACCCAAGACTCCTGCATTGCAGGCAGATTCTTTACGTCTGAGCTACCAGGGAAGCCGGTTAAGTAGATAAGTAGACAGATGATTACTAGATAGATAGATATTAGAATGCATCACTTTATTTCTCAACATTAATTTAATGCTATCTACTTTTTAATGTTATTTACCTTGTCCTTTATGACACTAAAGCCATTTCATTTGCATTCCTTAACATAAATTCATTAAGGAAAGATAAAGTAAATGTGGAAACTAAGAAACATGAGAATAATGTTAGTTATGTTCAAGGGAATTGAGACAGATCACCAAAACTAATGAAGTATGCTAAAGATCACTGTATATTAATTAATTCATATAATCTTTATGAAAATCCTATGAAGTAAGGGTTTTTATTACCATTTATGGATGATCTAGTAAGCGACCAAAATGAATTATGAGTGAAAGACTAACTCCAGAGTTCATGTTCCTAATCACATTTCTACTAAGATATAAAATAATAATTATTATTGCCATTATTATCATCATTGTCACAAAAATGAGTTAATTAAAACTATATAGTCAGTCACTGTCTACATACTCTCTCATGCTCAGAGCTACCTGCAAGAGTAATACTAGTATTTCACAAACGATTTAGTCAAGGTTTGAAACTTAAAGTTAATTGTTCAAAGTCTCCCAGCCAACAGTTAATACATTCAGGGGCAAATTCAGGCCTATCATTTCGCTGGGCCAAGATGATTTGCTTTGTTCCATGTTGCTTTATTCGTTTCAGCAAGTTTGTTTATTAGTTTTAGCAAAGAGCTGAATGTCAGATCTGTTGGCCAGAGCTTTGTCAATCTGGCTTTATGACTCTGTTCCAGTGAATTTTGAAATGATTATTTTCTGACTACTTCAGATTTTTACTCAAAACAGTTAGAGCTTTATTAATTGATATGTTCAAATTAATTTGTGGTGAGTAATTTTAAACCATCGCTGTGAGGATTGATCAAGGATAACCAAGATAATCCTCAAACTTCATATTCTATTTTTTGACAGTTGTAATATCGGACCTGTAACTGGCATTAACAAGTTTTCATAAAGAAAAAATATATGTGGAAATTATTTCCACATAAAGTATGGAAATAATAATTGGTGGTAATTCCCTGCTCAGAATTACAATGAAATAAATTTCTTTCCTTTTCCATAAGTTCAGTTCAGTTCAGTTGCTCAGTCGTGTCTGACTCTTGGCAACACCATGAATCACAGCACGGTAGGCCTCCCTGTCCATCACCAACTCCCAGAGTTCACTCAGATTCATGTCCATCGAGTCAGTGATGCCATCCAGCCATCTCATCCTCTGTTGTCCCCTTCTCCTTCTGCCCCCGATCCCTCCCAGCATCAGAATCTTTTCCAGTGAGTCAACTCTTTGCATGAGGTGGCCAAAATATTGGAGTTTCAGCTTTAGCATCAGTCCTTCCAAGGAACACCCAGGACTGATCTCCTTTAGGATGGACTGGTTGGATCTCCTTGCAGTCCAAGGGACTCTCAAGAGTCTTCTCCAACACCACAGTTTCCATAAGTTAGTTACTATATTTATCTTCATAATCTCTCTTGTTGGTCAGTCACTAAGTCATGTCTGACTTTTTGTGACCCCATGGACTGCGCACACCAGGCTTCCTTGTCCTTCACTCTCTCCCAGAGTTTGCTCAAATTCAAGTCTATCAAGTCAGTGATGCTATCTAACCATTGCAGCCTCTGTCACCCCCTTCTCCTATTGCCTTCAATCTTTCCTAGCATCAGGGTCTTTTCCAGTGAGTCAGTTCTTTGCATCAGGTGGCTAATGTATTGGAGCTTCAGCTTCAAAATCAGTTCTTACAATGAATATTCAGGGTTGATTTCCTTTAGGATTGACTGGTTTGATCTCCTTGCAACCCAAGGGACTCTCAAGAGTCTTCTCCAGCACAACAGTTCAAAAACATCAATTCTTTGGCGCTCAGCCTTCTTTATGGTCCAACTCTCACAGCCTTACATGACTACTGGAAAAACTATAACTTTGACTAGATGGACCTTTTTCAGCAAAGTAATGTCCCTGCTTTTTAATATGCTGTTAGGTTCATCATAGCTTTCCTTCCAAGGAGTAAGCATCTTTCAAGTTCATGGCTGTAGTCACCATCAGCAGTGATTTTGGAGCCCAAGAAAATAAAATCTCTCACTGCTTCCACTTTTTTCCATCTATTTGCCATGAAGTGATGGGACTGGATGCCAAAATCTTCATTTTTTGAATGTTGAGTTAGAAGCCAGCTTTTTCACTCTTCTCTTTCACTCACATCAAGATGAGTCTTAGTTCCTCTTTACATTCTGCTTTTAGAGTGGAATCATTTGCATATCATAATCTCTAAAGTAAAATAATATAGGTGAATAACACATCACCTTTTTTGTTATGTGGTATTTGTGATACCTTTATCGTAAAGAGACTGGTTTTTATTTCAGCCAAATTTGACATCATTGATAAAGGTGGCAGATATAAAACGCTCAGTATTATATATGACAAATGGTAGATGGCCTGATCACTAAAATCAGTATATGTGAATTCATTTTTGATCTCTCATTAGTTTTGTTAAGTTATTCTTCATTTTCCTTACTATGAAACTATGCTTTCTTGGTTCTTCTCATATAATTAAATGGCATCACCATCCACCAGAATGTTGAAGCCAGAACCTAGTCTGTTTCTAAACACTATCACCACTTTCTAGGTAAAATCCATCACAAATCCTGTAATTCTGTCTCTAAAATGTAACTGATTCCACTTACATGTATGTATCACCATTGCCATCACAAAACAAAATAGCAATATTTTAATAAAGCTTTTTTTATAAACTAATTAAAATAATAATATAAAAATTACACAGTGTGCCTAATATATGCTATTTTTCTAAATATTCAGAGATCTGCATACTAAACTCTCACAGTTCCAAGGCAGTACTTCAAAATTCAAACTTCAAAAATATATATATATATATTTATATATCTCAATGGGTAAAGAATCTGCCTGCAATTCAGGAGACACGGAGATGTGGGTTCAATCCCTGGGTCAGGAAGATCCCCTGGAGGAGGAAAATGGTAATTCACTCAGTATTCTTGCCTAAAATATCCCATGGACAGAGGACCCTGCTGGACTACAGTCCAAAGGGTCACAAAGAGTCAGACATGACTGAGTGACTACTCATGCACACACATATGTGCATTATATATGTGTACATACACACATATATGTATGTGAATATATGTGTGTGTATGTATATATACCTGTGTGTTTATATATATAGTTAAATCCCTTTTAAATATATTAGGCACCAGACATAGAGAATCTTGATTATAATCTGCTCTGTATTTCATCCCAGTTAAATGAAACTATAGTGTTTAATTTTTTAAGCATTTGACCTTAACGAAAGCAAAAATCTTATATTGAATCATTTTCAGTAGCCATGGTTTTGGTCTTTAAGCATCTATCAAAAGTGATTTTAATTACTATAATATGGACTGTGTTTATATAAAGGTTCTAAATGATTTTCAGATTTTAGACTGAAGGAATCCATAATTTTACAGTCAAAAGAAACCAACCCAAATGATGGTTCATCTTTGATCTTAATCCCCAATTCTACAAACATTGCTTTTTTAATGGAAGGATCAGCTAAGGCAGTCATAGGATTTTTACTGCTTTTCCTTGTTCTGTATTCTTATAGATTATTACCAACTAGAGCTTATTTACAGATATGAAAATCAAATCAAACACACTTAAACAACTAGAAGAAGATCTTGTGAATATAGATCTTATAAACACAGCACTTTGGAATGTCTGATGTTGGCCTTTCTGGAAGTTATAAGCCTAGAATAGCTAAGTGGTAAAGAAATGAGAAATGTTCTGTAACTAGAACAAAGTGATGATATAATAGATTTTAAGAGAAGCTTTATTATATAGAATTTTTCCTAGTAATGGAAGAGTTATGGTTTCCCATCAAATTCTCCCACAAACTTCAAAGAAGTCTTTGTTGATTTAGTTACAATACATTCTTTATGTGGGGTAATCTAGTACAACAAAAGCCTTAAACTAACCAAGTCATTGAAGTGTTTAAACTTCTGGAGGAGACAAAATATACCTAATTTGGATCCTAAAAGTTGCTGGCTGAAACAAGAATGGGCAGTCTAAAGATCTGGACTAAGTTTGTTTTGATAGAATAAGTTAGTTTAGAAAGCTGGTGGGAAATTATAGCAGGACAGAGAGTGAGATGAAAACTGGAGAAAAAGAGTTCTTCTAGACGAGATGCAGTGAGAATTAGAAGAGCCGTCTAGAAATGGCATGTATCTTGCTCCTCCTTTCATTGCCCCCAACCTCTTCCCATCTCATTTTGTTCATGTTATCCCCTCTTGACATTGACGTTTCTTCCTTTTAGTCATCAGGATTCTTTTTCTCAGGTCTTATCAGTTTCGGATACTCTTAATTTGGCTTTTCTTTATTCCATTTGTCACTTCATTTGCTTCCCCCTTTGAAATGTACACATTTTATGTTTGTTGAAAAGAAAGGTTTATAATCCCATTTTTGGGGTTAGAAATTTAGATTTGCTGTTTAATTTTTTTTTCTTGCCCTTTAAAATTAAATTCAAAGGATTCTTATGTACATTTCTCCCCAGCTTTTGAGTGCATTAGTGTTCCACCATTAAAAATATATTGTATGACCTAGTGCTGAATATTTGATTTGCACTTAGGCTATTTTTCACATTAAGAAAAGAACCCATTTGTATGGCTGAGTCCCTTTGCTGTTTGCTTGAAACCATTACAATGTTGTTTGTTAACTGGCTATACACTAACATAAAAGAAAAAGTTTAAAAGAAAAGATGACCCTCTCTCATCCCCTCCTCCAAATATAAATTTTTTAAAGTCCAGCTGATTTAATAACATTTTAAAATTTCTTATTGAAGTACAGGTTTTTACAATGCAGAGTTAGTTGCTGCTTTCAGCAAAGTGAATCAGCTCTATATATACATAAATGCCCTTTTTTTTTGAAGCAGTGACTTCAAGTAATGGATAATATGCATGTGTGCATGCTAAGTCACTTCAGGCATATCGGACTCTTTGCAACCCTATGGGCTGTAGCCTCCCAGGCTTCTCTGTCCATGGATTCTCCAGACAAGAATACTAGAGTGGGTTACCACGCCCTCCCTCAGGGGATCTTCTTGATCCAGGGATCGAATCCATGTCTATTATGTCTCCTGCATTGGCAGGTGAGTTCTTTACCACTAGTACCATCTGAGAAGCCCAATAGATAATATATTCTTAGGAAACATTGTATGCCTGGAGGTGGGAGGAAAAAATTATATTTTCTCTTTATTTTTGATTATTTGATATGTAGCTGATACCACCCTAATGGCAGAAGTGAGGAAGAACTAAAAAGCCTCTTGATACGGATGAAAGAGGAGACTGAAAAAGCTGGCTTAAAACTCAACATTCAGAAAACTAAGATCATGGCATCCAGCCCCATCACTTCATGACAAACAGATGGGGAAAAAATGGGAACAGTGGTAGATTTTATTATTTCGGTCTCCAAAATCACTGCAGATAGTGACTGCAGCCATGAAATTAAGATGCTTGCTTCTTGGAAGGAAAGCTATGACAAACCTAGACAGCATGTTAAAAAGCAGAGACATTACTTTGCTGACAAAGGTCCAAAAGTCAAATCCATGGTTTTTCTGATAGTCATTTATAGAAATCAGAGTTGGACCAAAAAGAAGACTGACTGCTGAAGAACTGACGCTTTCAAACTGGGGTGCTAGAGAAGACTCTTGAGAGTCCCTTGGACAGACAGAGATCAAACAAGTCAATCCTAAAGGAAATCCTAAATATTCATTGGAAGGACCGATGCTGAAGCCACCTGATACAAAGAGTCGACTCATCGGAAAAGACCCTGATGCTGGGAAAGACTGAGAGCAGGAGGATTAAGGGGCAACAGAGGATCAGAAGGTTGGATAGCATCACCGAATCAATGGACATGAGTTTGAGCAAACTCCAGGAGATAGTGAAGGACAAGAAAGCCTGGTGTGCTGTAGTCTATGGGTTTGCAAAGAGTCAGATATGACTCAGCAACTGAACAGCAGCCTGGTATTTGTTGTTGACTTTTTAAAAGGAACTCCACAGTAATATATTGTGAATGACTGAATAAATACATAGATGAAGGCAAAAGATTCTAGTATAAATGTGATAAACTTATATCCCTTTGCAGAGAACAAGAAATAAAATAGACAAAGTAACCCAATATGATTTTTTCCCTACAGAAAGAATAAGAAGTATTATTATCAAGGATGGTAGGTTGTAAAATTTCTCAATATTTGTAGTCTCTCTGAGCATAATCTCATGTTTTTTTTTCTTATGGATTCCATGTAAAAATGGAATGTAAATGGGAATAAAGATAATTCTATAATATGCATAATCCTTGTGTATATTTTGTGTATATATGTGCGTATTTTAATTGCATACATACGTATATCTATCTACCTACCTAAAATGTTAACCAGGGCCATTAAAGAATCAGCATTGTCACCAGTGGTACTCAATTTGGTTGGCATGAGGGAAAAAGTATTTTGCGGTTACAAAAACTTATGTAGGGAAGTTTTCCAGAGATTAGGAGATACTTTCTGAGGAACATGCCAGAATGCTGGTAAGAATAGAGAGGGGGAGAGTAAGAACAGGGGTGCATGTAAATTTATAAAATTCCTTGAGTGATTCTTATAACTTCTGATTAATATTACTGGTAGATAGTCTTATGAAGAGTCACTAATAAATCCAATAGTCAACCAAATATCTCAAGGTCTCTCAAAAACCATACAAAGTTGAAGGAGATTTGATGAGACTCTGATTATATCACCTTAAACATTTAAGGATGGCTCACACTCCCAGTTTATGGGTGTCACCCAATTCTCAGTAAAGCAAATACAGTGCATAATTTATATGAATACACCTTTATTAAATGATTTTTTTAAATTCAGGAATATCACTTAGGCTAAGCCCTAGGGAAGAGTCCCACCATTTAATAAGATTTGTGGGTTTTAGTTTCCTGATTCATAATCACAGATACAATTAGCTGGAAGTGATATTCACCTTTGCCATCATTTACTTGTCAGCATTGTAAGGCAAGTCCTAGCAATTAAATGTTGTGCAAAGTTTTCAGTATCTAGGGCTGGTAGCCCATTAATGCAACAAACATCTATAAACAGCAGATTAGTCCACCCACAGTGGAAATCACAATAAAAGTGAGATATGCTAACGGCTGTGCAAGGGTGCTGATGTGAGAAGTGTGACAGAAACACTCAAAAATTGTGAAAATAGAGACAAGAGGATTTGCTGATGGTCAGATGTGGCATGTGAAAGAAAAGAGTTAAGGATGATTCCAAAGAAATTGAGAAGATGAACAAGCAGATTTTAATAATTTATCTAGGTTAGGGCTGTCTTAGACACACTTGTTTTAAAATGTTTATTAAAGTTAGATATGGCAGGCAGACAGTTGGATACAAATATCTGGAGCGAAGGGGAGAGGTCTGAACTGGATATATTTATTTGTAAGTCATCACATACAGGATTTAAAATCATGCAACTGGATAATGGGGGTCCCATTCTGCTATGTCAGGAAAAATCTACAGTTCAATCTTTCTTCTGATAACAAGTAAAAACTCTGTTAAAAAAATACTAAAAACAATCACCTGAGGACAATGAAAAGTGCATAAAAGCAGACAGACTATGAAAAGACCTCAAAAGCTGGAGAAGCAATAATATGAAAATTAACAAAAATAGCACCTAAGGGACCTGTGTGACAATATTTATCAAAGATGTGTGATAAAATGCCATAGAGAAAGGAGAAGGATGTGAAGGAAGAAAAATTATTTGAAAAATAATGGTGGAAAACTCCCTAAGTCTAGTGAAACACATAAAATTTGTAGATTTGAAAAGTTCAGCAAACCTCAAACAACAGAAATTCAAAGAAAATTATGCTGGGATATATCCTAATCAAACTGTTAAAAATCAAAAGTCAAGAAATAAATGAGGAATATTAGGAAATATTTTCAAACTAGTTAAAGGGAAGTTAGAAAAAAATTATAGCTAATGGTAAAAAATTAAATATTTTCCTCCCTAATATCAAGAATGAAGCATGTATGCTCACTTTACTACTCTGTTCAACACTGTACTTACAGTCTAAACATTACAAGAAAATAAGAAAATTCAAATCATAAAGATCAGAAATTAAGCAGTAAACTTTTATCTGCAGGTAATATAATTTTTAAAATAGAAAATCCAAAGAATCTTCAAAACAAAAACTAGACTGGTAAGTGAAAATAGAAAGTTCACAATATACTAGATTACATGTAAAAATAAATTATATTTTACATATTAGCAATGGATAATTAGAAAGTATAATTATAAAAATAATATAATTTATAGTTATGCCAAAAAAACCCTTATGCTGTATACTAAGGAATAAGTCTAATAAAAGACATCTATGATCTCTAGTTTGAAAAAAATTGCTGCAAAAAATTGAAATTAATAATGGCTTAAATACATGGAAACATATACCATGTTCATAAACTGGAAGATTCAAAATGGTAAAGATGATAATTCTCTCAAAATTTGTATTAACATAATACCAATCAGAACCATAGCATGTTTTTTGAGGGGGTAAAACAATGACAAAATAATCTAGAATTATATGAAAATTCAAAGCCCTCTGAGAAAAGAAAGTTTAGGAAAAAAGAACCTTATCTGATTTCAAGGCTTTTCTTGAAGATATCATAATTAGGACAGTTTTGTAATGGCCAAGAGAGAGACACAAATACAATAGAATGAAATAAAATCAAGAAAAACACTTACATATACATCTGTTGAGTTTTATTAGAGTTGCAACTCAGTTGGGGGGAAACAAAGACTTTTCTATAAATCTTGCTGGATCACCTGACTAACCATATGGGGAAAGAAAGAGATCACTGACCCTTATCTCACATCATATACAAAAATTTACCCCAGATGGACATTAGGCCTGAAGGAAAGTCTGAGAAGATAAAACAAATAAGAGAAAACATAGGATATAATCTTTGTAATCTTAACATTGTAAGAAATTTTTTAGATAGAAATGAAAAATAGTAATCAAAAAGGAAAATTGATAAACTGGACTTCCTTAAAATGAAAAGTTTTATCCTTTGAAAAATGTCATTAAGAAAATTAAATATAAGCCACTAAATAGGGAGGAAATTTTGATATCACTTATATCAGAAAAAAAGATTTGTTTCACAAGTACACAGAGACTTATACTCTAATAAGTAAAGGAAACCAAACAAAACAGCAAATAAAAAATGCAAATTGTAAAAGATTTAAACAGTGATTCACATAAGTAAATGGAAAATAAGCAAATGAAAAGAGGTCCCATCCCATTAGTCATCAGGGAAATCTAAATTAAAATCATAATTAGAAATCATCACAACCTATTAGAATAGCTACTTTTTTTTTTTTAAATGATCATGTAAAACAAGCATCTGTAATCTCTTTTATTTTTTTTACATGAAGATTCCAGATATGTCTTCACTGGCCATATGGTCTTTGTCAAAACTGTTCAACTCTGCAGTCATAGCATGAAAGCAACCATAGGCGATAAGAAAATGAGTGGGCATAACTCCATTACTTACAAAAACAAATGACAAGCCAGCCTGAGATCTCAGGGCACAGCCTGCCTTAATATAAGGTCTTGGCATGGACACTGGAATTCTTACACTGCTGAAAGGAATAATTAATGGTTCTATCACTTTAGAAAATATTTGGTCAGTTTCTTACAAAGTTAAGCATAGATCTAACATATAACCCAATCATTCCACTTCTAGAAATTTATCTGAGAGAAATTAAAACACATACTCAGACAAAAACTTGTACACAAATGTTTGTAGCCATTTTATTTGTAATAGCCCTAAATTAGAAACAACTCAAAGGTCCAACAACCGTTAAGTGGATAAGTTGTGACATACCCATGCAATAGTACAGGTATAAATTATTACTCAGCAATAAATGGCAACAAGCTTTGATACATAAAACAACATCCGTGAATCTCAAAATTATAACATTGAATGAAAGAAGCCAGGTCCCCCAAAAGGACTTATTGTTTATTTCCCTTTGTATATAAAACTCTAGAAAATGGAAACTAATCTCTGGTGACAGAAATTACATCAGTGCTTGCCTGTGAATTGGAGTGGGAGAATAAAAGATTACAAGAGAAATAGGAAATTTTTGAGGAGGAATGGAAATGTTTATTTTCTTACATTGTGGTAGCAACTGTTTCATGGGTGTACACATATGTCAAAACTGACCAAATTGTACAGTTTAAATATCTGCAGTTTGTTATATCTTAACTAAATTTCAAAAAAGTTTAAGAGAAAAAGAAAAAAAAAAAACAAAACTGAATACAATCACCAAGGGAGTGAGTGTCGGTTAAGAGAAGCAAAAATCCAAGACGGGATCCAGGCAAATTCCAACATCTAGAGATGGGAAGATGAGGAACAACAAGCAAATGGACTGAAAACAAACAGCCAGTAAGGTAAGAGGAAATCTGGGAATGGGTGACGGGTTTGTAATTCAAGGGTAGCAAGTGTACCAAAGCAAAAAAAAGTGTGATAAGTGTGATCAACTGAATTAAATCCCGATGCCAAGTCAGGTAAGGTAAGATTGAAAACTGCCACAGGATTTACCAACATGGAAATTGATGCAGACAACGCAAAAAAATAATAATTCATATAAGACAGTGGAGAAATTCTGTGATAAAGGAGAGCAGAGGAAAAAGGATGAGAACTGAGGTATGTGGGTGTCAAGAGAAGTTTAGTTACTTCATTTATTATTTCTCAAAATAGGAGAAACCATAGCATATTTGTATGTTGATAAGAATGAGGGAGGGTGGATAGCTTCTGAGATAGGACCCATGAGTCAATGATAAAGGATGAATCTTGTATACACAGGGAAGAAACGACATCAACCAGAAGCTAGTTCAGTTCAGTTCTGTCACTCAGTCATGTCCAACTCTTTGCGACCCCATGAATCGCAGCACGCCAAGCCTCCCTATCCATCACCAACTCCCGGAGTTCACTCAAACTCATGTCCACCAAGTTGGTGATGCCATCCAGCCTTCTCATCCTCTGTCGTCCCCTTTTTGTCCTGTCCCCAATCCCTCCCAGCATCAGAGTCTTTTCCAGTGAGTCAACTCCTCCCATGAGGTGGCCAAAGTATTGGAGTTCAGCTTCAGCGTCATTCCTTCCAAGGAACACCCAGGACTGATCTCCTTTAGAATGGACTGGTTGGATCTCGTTGCAGTCCAAGGGACTCTCAAGAGTCTTCTCCAATGCCACAGTTCAAAAGCATCAATTTTTCGGCACTCAGCCTTCTTCACAGTCCAACTCTCACATCCATACATGACCACAGGAAAAACCATAGCCTTGACTAGACGGACCTTAGTCGGCAAAGCAATGTCTCTGTTTTTGAATATGCTATGTAGGTTGGTCATACTTTCCTTCCAAGGAGTAAGCGTCTTTTAATTTCATGGCTGCAATCACCATCTGCAGTGATTTTGGAGCCCAGAAAAATAAAGTTTGACACTGTTTCCACTGTTTCCCCATCTATTTCCCATGAAGTGATGGGACCAGATGCCATGATCTTCATTTTCTGAATGTTGAGCTTTAAGCCAACTTTTTCATTCTCCTCTTTCACTTTCATCAAGAGGCTTTTTAGTTGTTCTTCACTTTCTGCCATAAGGGTGGTATCATCTGCATATCTGAGGTTATTGATATTTCTCCCAGCAATGTTGATTCCAGCTTGTGTTTCTTCCAGCCCAGTGTTTCTCATGATGTACTCTGCATAGAAGTTAAATAAGCAGGGTGACAATACACAGCCTTGACGTACTCCTTTTCCTATTTGGAACCAGTCTGTTGTTCCATGTCCAGTTCTAACTGTTGCTTCCTGACCTGCATATAGGTTTCTCAAGAGAGTTTCTTCCAGCCCAGTGTTTCTCATGATGTACTCTGCATAGAAGTTAAATAAGCAGGGTGACAATATACAGCCTTGACGTACTCCTTTTCCTATTTGGAACCAGTCTGTTGTTCCATGTCCAGTTCTAACTGTTGCTTCCTGACCTGCATATAGGTTTCTCAAGAGGGAGGTCAGGTGGTCTGGTATTCCCATCTCTTTCAGAATTTTCCAATTTATTGTGATCCACACAAAGGCTTTGGCATAGTCCAGAAGCTCAGAGTTCATCAAAAGAGAAGGCAGAGTGTATGACAATAGATACAGTTATGTGGATAAATATGGTGATAGTAATTTGTAGAACAGTGGTTCTCATCTTTGTACATTGGAAACAATTGCATAGCATTGTAAAATATTAATGCTTAAAAGTTTCCTCTAGCAATATCCTGAGTTTCTTTTTTAATTAATTTAGATTGTGGACGAGGTATTGTTCCCATGTTTTTGTGTTTGTGTTTTTAGTATGCAGGAGATTCTAGGGTGCATTGTAGATTGAGAACCACCGTAACATAGAAATCCTCTTATGATTGCTTCAGTGCTTTTCAATGAATTAGGAAGTAACATTGTCCGCTAAGAGGAAGTATTGTGGTTTCAGGTGATACACAAAAGACACAAATCCTATTTCAACCAGGCAACTAAGTGACAGGAGGTCCCTGATGCAATGAGAGAACAATTAAGGCAGAATTGCATTGGAATAAGGCTTCAGAAATGCAATGAGGGGGAAGGGAAGAGAAAGATCAAGGCAGCCTGCATAAGACAAACATAACAAGGAGGAGAAACAGAGGAGATGGGCAACAGCCCGGTCTGAAATTTCTATCGGGGCTTGGCAGAAATGTGGTGCAGTGGAAGGAGTCAGAAAAACTAGATTACTCTCAATGGCTACACCACTCAGCACTTTTTGCTGGAGTTAAATTTCTTATATGGAGAATAAGGATTGTAGTTAAACTCCATAATATCTAATAAAACAGCTGCTAGGTTGGAGACAACTGGCTTTTTTTTTTAGGAAGTGACCCATTGAAGTGATTTGAATAGAAATCTGACCTGTCAAAATGATATTTACAGAGGATTCATCTGGAGGTGGCATGAAGGAAAAGATTGCAGTAAGTAAGGAAATTATTGTTTATCTAGAAATGAGGCAATGAGTCTGCAGCAAAGTGGTGGCAGTGGGAATGGAAAGGAAATGATGGATGTAAGATAAATTTTAGAGTAAAATTCAACTAATTAGATGACTAACTGGACAGAGAGAGTAAGGAGTCAAGAATGACTCAGTCTCACTCTCAGCTGATGGGGCAAATGGTGACAGAGCGCATAAGAATCAGGGATTGGGACAGAAGGAGCTGAATTTAGGCAGAAAGATGATGGATTTGTTTTTTGACATAGTTGTGGTTTTGTTAGCTATGGATGTGCCAATGAAACGCCCACCAGGCAGACGGATATTTGGAGCTGAGCTCTAAGCGCAGAAGAAGACATGAGTAGAAGATGGAAACAGATGATTAGCCACCAAATATTTGATTGTTACAGAAATGAGAATAAAATCTCCCAAGAGGGCACACTGAGAAAAGCAAAGAGTTGAGAGGGAACTGCTGTTCCTGACATGAACTCTTTAGCTGGTAGAATGTGAACTGGAGAGAGGGGTTCCAGGGCAGAGGCTAGAGTGGAAACAGGCTACTCAGGACTCCAGGAAGTGGTGATTCAGAAACCTGATTGGAAATATTTTGCTGTTTTAAAAATTTGTTTAGCTGCATCTGTCTGCGAAGGCTGAATGTCAATGTCAAGTATGAAACAAGATCAAATATTAATTTATACCAAGTAAAAGAACATGCAGGTCATTCTCTCTGCAGTTTCTACAAGCGAGGGTCAAGGCAGCGGCACTGAAAGCAGCCGTTAAGTATCTATCAGGTAGGACTGGGGTGCGGTAAGTAAGGATCAAGTATTTGTGTTTCCAACAAGCATCTCAGCTGATGCCAAAGCCTAGCAACATGTTAGCAGCAACTGGAAAAGTTACCTGGGTGCTGCTTTACCTGTGAGAGCAAAGCAGAATAAAGATCCAACTTCCAATGCCAATCAAACAACATCTGAATTCAGGTCGACCAATTAAGGTGCATTTACTTACACACTACAAGCCTCAGTAAGGGCTCCCTGACTAGGACAATAAAAAGCATGAGTTTCATGTATCAAAATATCTGATTGGTGGGAACTGGGGAGCCCGTTTTTATATGATAAACATTGTATTACTGCAAACACATGCCAGTAAAACAACAGTGGATCAGGCTGCCTTTGTTTCCAGGTTAATCTTTTTCCTGGCCGAATCCCTTCAATATCCCACACTCCATTTTTGTGAAGGAAAGGAGAGCATTTTGGAGACTACAGCCATATTTATACACGGTCTAATTAAAACACGAATGGAATACAGGTCCTAAGAAAGATAGGAAAAATCCTCTTCATATCAAAAGTGTGCAGATGTTCTGTAGCTTTATGTAGTCTGAGTCAATTTCAGTGGAAATAAAAACACTGAGAGCATCATAGAAATAACATTTGCTAAGGGAAAGTTGAGCTGGCAGGACTGATCTAATTCTGATAAAAAAAAAAATCTCAGTTTGAGTTTACAGGCTAAGATGGTTATAAACCACCCTGTGATCTGCCATCTTCTGCTTTAGTGGTAGTTTTCTAACAGAGAAGATCCAACTCTGTGACTGAATAAATAGTCTGAATCACTTAGCAGAGCTGGCAAAACACATCTGCAGTGGAATACATGGGCTGTTTCTGCCTCACACATGTGACCTGAGAACTGAACAAGAGTATACTCTTCAATATGCCTAGAAACACCAAGAAAGTCTCTTAGAATCACTCATTATGACCTAAAAAAGAGGCCACGCTTCTAAAGAATTTGGATTTTCAGACCACTTTTCCTATGGTGCCAGTAGCTTATTGGCGCCAACTTAATTAAGCAAAATTACCAACCTTGGTGTTAACCTTAGCCCTTCCTCCAATCTGCTTAGATAAGAGTGTGCTATATGATACTAGAGACTTAAACCTTCCTACAACATGCAACCCATGGCCTAATCATTGGATTTTTGTTACAAAAGCTGAGGGTATGGAAAATCTCCCCCCAACCCTACACACAAACACCACAAAATCTTGCTCCATTTGACAGATGATAAAAATCAGTTTTGTTCATTCTGGCAAAAATAAAAATAAAGAAAATGTCCTATAAGATAGCAGGTTTCAACAGACTTGGACAACTATCCTGGAATCTTGGAATTATGCTGAAATGAGGTTGGAGCCCTGGGACTGTGTCATAGGTGAAAAGAGTGTTACATTAATATTCTCATAGAATTTATAGCACAGAAAAGAATCGCATACTCCCTTGTACCCTCTGGTAGAACGCAGGTTTCTATAGGAGACAGGAATTCTTTGAAAGACATTTTTGTACTGGTACTACATCAATATGACAGAGTCTTACAAGGAAAAGGAGATTAAAACAATTCCTGTAAAAACCTTCCAATAACTTACATCTATAAAGGATAGGATTCATTCAATCAGATGAGATACTATCCTTGAAATGGAAAAGTCCTTTTTGTATATATCCAGCAAGGTAGGAAACTCTCCTAGCAACAGCAAATATTTATTATGTGGACGACCACTGCCACACAACAGATATCATCAATTGATTGAAAGTTATAGTGTTAGTCGTTCAGTTGTGTTTAACTCTTTGTGACCCCATGGACTATAGGCTGCCAGGCTCCTCTGTCCATGGAATTCTCCAGCAAGAAGAGGTTGCTATGCCCTTCTCTAGGAGATCTTCCTGACCCAGGTATCGAACCTGTGTCTCTCACATCTCCTGTATTGGCAGGCAGACTCCTTACTGTCTGAGCCAAGAGGGGAGCCCCATCAGTTGATATGGGACTCTTTTTCCACTGAGCCTGGATGAGCCACAAGATTCTTCTCAGCAGAGCATCTGAGTAAGTCACTATTAATGGTAAACAAAAAGAAACCTATGTTGTATCTCAAATCTAGCATATTTGGTAAACAACTGTTAGGAAAGACACTTTCTTAGCATCTCTCAAAATTCTTTTCCATACGGATCTTGCTAAAACAAAATAATTCTTTTATGTAGTTCATTTATTCATTCAAATTGGTTTTATTTTGTATTCTCACTACATTTTATTTTGTTTTTTTAATTGATTTTATTTTTTAGTTTGTTTTGCTTTACAATACTGTATTCGTTTTGCTATACATTGACATGAATCAGCCACGAGTGTACATGAATTCCCATGCACTTTCCTATGTGTCAGTTTTGAGGACTTGTAGCAAAACAGACAAAAACGTCTTACTCTGTGGGAACTTACATTCTAATGCTCATGAAATTGGGAAAGTGAAGCCAATTGATATTTAAGATTATATTGGTAATTTTCTAATTTATTAATGTGGCCACCCATTACCAAAACCACCCAACTACCAAGCCAGAGCATGCATGAACAGTTTTTATCTTGTATTTAAACACAACCAACAACAATGTTACGGTTAGTATACTCTCAGTATTACACACTGCAATAACAAAGGATAAGTAACTAGCAGTTCAAGAATTTGACTATGATCAGTATTTACTATATTTACTATGGAAAAAACAGAAAGTGCTAGTCACTCAGTTGTATCTGACTCTTTGCAATTCCATGGACTGTAGCCCACCAGGCTCCTCTGTCCATGGAATTCTCCAGGCAAGAATACTGGAGTGGGTTGCTATTTCCTTCTCCAATATTTACAATATTTATAGTAAATCCAAGCCCTCTTGTGATCAGTTTGTTGGGAGACTGGGGGACTTGGTAAGGAAGGAGGAGCGCAGATTGAGGTCAGAATAAGTTATAAATAGGATTATTTCAACAATCTAGCAGATGAAATTTATAACCAGGAAATGAATTTAGGAAATGATGATTATCTGTATCTTCTAACATAATAGTTTTAAAAATCACTATCGGGTTGTAATATGATTTATGTTTCAACTAGGTTCCTGCAGTCTCTCCGACTGTATAATATATTGGCACCTCAGTAAGCTGACACTTCCTTGCAGAAATGCCAGCCAACCAATCTTCTCTCCATGTAATTGTGCAGCTAATCACAGGAAGCTGAAAGGAATGGTCCTAATATATAGGACAGTGTACCAGCTAGACAGATTCCAACCATGTATTGGTACTGAATATTTAAATTTTTGCATAGCAAGGTTGCCAATGGTCTGGCTTTCATCTTTCTCATAAATCTCCTTGTCCTTTTAACGTAAGAAATACTTGACAGCTTTATCAAAAAAGGCTGGCAGTCCTGAGTCAAGAATTTAAAATTTTAATGCCGTTCCAAATTCTTTAAAGAGGAGAAAGGTTTAAATTTTTCTCCAGCTTAAGAATATTTTCAGACAGAGAAAATGCTTCTGATCAATTCGTAGTCAGAATTGTTCCTTTGAAGCCCTGAATGTGTATGCAAAAGAAATTCCATACAAAGAGAAGAGGTTTCCTTTAGAAAATTAACCATCTTGTGAAGTAAATGCTTTGAGTTTGGCTAACCTGAAGACATTTCCTTTCGTTAATTTAAATCTGGATATTTTTCTCATGGAATAAAAAATCTTTTTCTAAATTTTCTTTATGACTAAGTTGTTGTCTAAGATGGGATATTTGTGTATTCCAGGGAAACCACATCCTTACAGAGTAAAAATATTTTTATTTTCTATCAAAAACATGCTACTTTGTTGAAACTGTGTTAATGTCCTGTTAAAAATGCATTATGGATGATATATTTTCTTTTAGATTTAAACATATCTTGAAGCTTGAATGCAACAAGTTGCATGTTCAGCCAATATAAAAGAGACTCATAGTTCTAAAATATATATTCTTACTTGTTTGAATGTAAGCATAAAAGTCTGAAAATTATAGAGTAATAAAAAGCTGTGCAATCTAATGTAAGTAGATTGCCGTCACAAAACTTCACAATCTGGATGGGAATTTAAATTGCTAATAAATTATTATTATTATTCTCAATACCTACTTAACAGATTCTGTATCCAGTATTTCTACAGAATCTTGTGGCTACTTTAGGAAGGCTATGGTGTAAGTTTCCTGGGAGAAATCTAAAGAAAAGAGGGGGAGGTGTAGGACAGTGAGATGCAAACACGGCCACAAGGTGAAACCTGGCAAATCTTCACTGGCCTCTCGAAAGCCAGTACTCCAGGTACAGAGGAAGGAAAGAGACTCTGGCTTCTTCACTCGAACTCCTTGATGGCTCAGATCGCCTTTTCATCTTCATGAACTCCCACATGCACCCCACCGACCTAGCCTCATGCTGGGCTGACTAAGCTTTTGACAAACAACAGCTATTTTTATGGCATGATATCCGCATATTTATGGAACCAAAAAAAAAAAAGAAAAACAGAAGGTTAAAGTATCAGCTATTTATCTCTGTCACCTCATCTCACCCCCTTTCCTTTCTCTCTGCCCAGCCCTTGGTCAGACAACATCTCACTGTGGCATGCACACCAGGAACCCAAGGAGCTGAAATCAGTGCCTGGAATCAGGTAACCCCTGAGATGAGAAGGCAGAGCAGAGGTCTAAGGTAGCCCTGGGGGCCATGAGCACCACCTGAATCCCATTGGAGGTCAAGGCAGCCACCGTATGGACTTTATAATCACTGCTGCTGCTGCTGCTGCTGCTAAGTCACTTCAGTCGTGTCTGACTCTGTGTGACCCCAGAGACGGCAGCCCACCAAGGTCCCCCATCCCGGGATTCTCCCGGCAAGAACACTGGAGTGGATTGCCATTTCCTTCTCCAATGCACGAAAGTGAAAAATGAAAGTGAAGTTGCTCAGTCGTGTCTGACTCCCAGTGACCCCCTGCAGCCTACCAGGCTCCTCCGTCCATGGGATTTGCCAGGCAAGAGTACTGGAATGGGTTGCCATTGCCTTCTCTGTTATAATCACTAATACCAACAAATCTCACTTTTGTTTTAAATACTACTCTCAGTTGAGTCCCTTTCCTTTGCCACAGAAAAAGTCCTAACACAACTATAATTGCTGATTTTGGTTTTTGTTCTTTTCTTGTTTGGTTTTCAAACAGCCAGAATTTTTGATACAATACCTCTTCTGGAGTATTACCCAATGAGAGTTATCTATTGATAAACAGATCACTTGCCCAGTCCTCATCTCTTCAAGAAAGATAAGCTTCATCTAAGTTATTTCATTTGATTAATAACTATCATTTATAACTTTATTTCTACTTCTGTCTCAGATATTTCTTTGGAGAGGTTGTATGGATTAATTACATATTCTAATGTATTGTCTATAGATTATAAGATAAAGTCAAGCATGTAGCTGCTGATACTTTTTAAGTTGACCTGTCTTTATACTTAGAAATGTCCCTTAATTGTAAGCTTCCCTGGTGGCTCAGAAGGTAAAGATTCTGCCTGCAATGCAGGGGACCTATATTCAATCCCTGGGTTGGGAAGATCCCATGCAGAAGGAAATGGCAACCCAGTCCAGTTATTCTTGCCTGGAGAACCCCATGGATAGAGGAGCCTGGCAGGCTACAGTCCATGGGGTTGCAAAGAGTCGGACACGACTGAGGGACTATCACTCACTCATTCAGTTCAGTTCACTTCAGTCGCTCAGTCTTGTAAGACTCTTTGAGACCTCATGGACTGCAGCATGCCAGGCCTCCCTGTCCATCACCAACTCCCGGAGATTACTCATTCATGTCCATTGAGTTGGTGATGCCATTCAACCATCTCATCCTCTGTCGTCCCCTTCTCCTCCCGCCTTCAGTCTTTCCCAGCATCAGGGTTTTTTTAAGTGAGTCAGTTCTTCTCATCAGGTGGCCAAAGTGTTGGAGTTTCAGCTTCAGCATCAGACCTTCAAATGAATATTCAGGACTAATTTCTTTTAGGATGGACTGGTTGGATCTCCTTGCAGTCCAAGGGACTCTCAAGAGTCTTCTCCAACACCACAGTTCAAAAGCATCAATTCTTCAGTGCTCAGCTTTCTTTATAGTCCAACTCTCATATCCATACATGACTACTGGAAAAACCATAGCCTTGACTAGACAGACCTTTGTTGGCAAAGTAATATCTCTGCTTTTCAATATGCTGTCTAGGTTGGTCATAACTTTCCTTCTAAGGGTAAGTGTCTTTTAATTTCATGGCTGCAGTCACCATCTGCAGTGATATTAGAGGCCCAAAAAATAAAGTCTGCCACTGTTTCCACTGTTTCCCCATCTATTTCCCCATGAAATGATGGGACCGCATGCCATGATCTTCGTTTTCTGTATGTTGAGCTTTAAGCCAACTTTTTCACTCTCCTCTTTCAGTTTCATCAAGAGGCTCTTGTTCTTCTTCGCTTTATGCCATAAAGGTGGTGTCATCTGCATATCTGAGGTTATTGATATTTCTCCCAGTAATCTCATTTCCAGCTTGTGCTTCATTCAGCCCAGCATTTCTCATGATGTACTCTGCATATAAGTTAAATAAGCAGGGTGACAATATACAGCCTTGACGTACTCCTTTCCCAATTTGGAACCAGTCTGTTGTTCCATGTCCAGTTCTAACTGTTGCTTCCTGACCTGCATACAGATTTCTCAAGAGGCAGGTTAGGTGGGGCGGTAGTCTATCTCTTTCAGAATTTTCCACAGTTTGTGGTGATCCACACAGTCAAATGCTTTGACATAGTCAATAAAACAGAAGTAGATGTTTTTTCTGGAACTCTCTTGCCTTTTCAGGGAGAAGGCAATGGCATCCCACTCCAGTACTCTTGCCTGGAGAATCCCATGGACGGAGGAGCCTGGTGGGCTGCAGTCCATGGGGTCGCTAAGAGTCGGACATGACTGAGCGACTTCACTTTCACTTTTCACTTTCATGCATTGGAGAAGGAAATGGCAACCCACTCCAGTGTTCTTGCCTGGAGAATCCCAGGGACAGGGGAGCCTGGTGGGCTGCTGTCTATGGGGTCACACAGAGTCGGACACGACTGATGTGACTTAGCAGTAGCAGTAGCTTGCCTTTTCAATGATCCAGCAGATGTTGGCAATTTGATCTTTGGTTCCTCTGCCTTATGTAAAACCAGCTTGAACGTCTAGAGTTTCACAGTTCATGTAAGAGGTTAAAGCATCTATCTCCAATGTGGGAGACCTGGGTTCGATCCCTGGTCGGGAAGATCCCCTGGAGAAGGAAATGGTAACTCACTCCAGTATTCTTGCTTGGAGAATCCCATGGACAGGGAAGACTGGTAGTCTACATTTCACGGGGTCGCAAAGAGTCTGACACAACTGAGCGGCTTCACCTTCACCTTACTAGCATGTGAGATGAGTGCAATTGTGCAGCAGTTTGAGCATTCTTTGGCATTGCATTTCTTTGGGATTGGAATGAAAACTGACCTTTTCCATTCTTGTGGCCACTGCTGAGTTTTCCAAGTTTGCTGGCATACTGAGACCTAAATCACTCACTCATTGATAAATGTAAATCCCATGGTTTAGTTTCTTAGTTTGTTTTTATCATTATTTTTATTCTTTGATAAAGACTGACGCCAGGTCCAGAGAAATAAACATGGAAAAAATAAAAACTTAGGCCAGAGTATGATAACGCTAGAACTGGATTACTTCATAAAGTAAGGAGGCAATTCCTTTATAAAAGATTAGATAATATGTATTAAAATTATTAAATGTGATTGATTCAGTTATTTCATATAAATCCAATCAGACTATGCTCTTTAGGTACAGGATTCTATGTAACTATTGTTAACTCTTGAGGGTGGGTTTTCTAGGGCAAAAATTCTGTGGGAGCATAATAAAAATTCTGTAGGAGTTGATTTCAAAACAACAGCTCAGTTATAGCCATGAAGTTGATTTAATTTGATGGCTTTTGCATGTGTGCATATATTTGCCTGTGTATATAAACCAACTACTTTTTATCTGATATTTGTCATCATATAGCTTTACCTTCTCACGTCTTTTCAAAGGCAGTCGTGTGTGGATCATTCTAAACATTGTATGTATTCTCCTTTTTAAATAATGTAAGGCATCTGTGAAAGTGTAGCATAAGGAAACTTCTAAATTTGAATGATATAGAGAATGTGGTCATTTTTATATACATATAAATTTCCATTACAGATTTAGGTCATCTGCAGCCACCTGTTTGTTTTCTTTATTTTATTTTATTTTATTTTATTTTGCATCTGTGTTACAAAATTTACAGAGTTAACAAATTTTTTTAATTCCTATGGATATACAACAAAATGCGGAGAAAGTTGCATTAAATTTTTTTTAATGTAGTGAAAATGACCACAAGGAATAACAATAATGACAGAAAGAAAATTAAAAAGGGGAAAATAAATTCAAGTTATACTACCTTATCAGATCTTTTTTCTTTTTTCAGTTTCAAACAACCAAACACAACCCAGAATAACTTTGAAAAAAAAAAAGTGTTTTTGTTTTTTTTATCATTTTCCCAGAAGTATATTGAGAGACCCTTAAAGGAGCCTGTGACTGACCAGTCCCTGATGAGGAGAGGCCCCAGGGTTGCTTCAGGGACCTACCAGGGGTACTCACAAGGTTGTCATTGTTTAGTTGCTAAGTCACGTCCAATTCTTTGCAACCCTATGAACTATAGCCAACCAGGCTCCTCTGTCCATGGGATTTCCCAGGCAAGAATACTGGAGTAGGTTGCCATTTCCTTCTCCAGGAGGTCTTCCAGACTCAGGGATCAAACCCACGTCTTAAGCATTACAGACAAATTCATTATCATTGAGCTACCTGGGGCTTCCCAAGTCATGTGGTATCTCTTTAATAATAACAATGGCAGCCATAATAATCTTAAGAGCTTCATATCTACTGAATATGCATCATGTTACACTTTAAATTTCCTCATGTACATGTCATAGTAGTTGTATGAGAAAGCTCACATTACTTTTCGTGTCTTCATAACAAGACTAAAGACAAAGAGTTTATATAGATTTCCCAAGACAACATTGCTAGTCAGTGACAGAGCAAGGCATTGAATTCAGTCAAGCTGGAATGAGAACCCAAGTACTTAAACAGTCTCAGGATTACATGGTTCTCCTTCAGGCAACCCCCAGCTTCCATGGTTCATTTCAAAATTACAGACTTTGGAAGTGGGGATGCTTATGGCTCTAGCTTGGATCAGGTGTCTTCATTTGGATCAACTTTCTTAGACAAAGGGCCAGGGTTACCTTGTGAAGAGGGTGGCCCTTTGCATTTTCAGGGAGCTATGGAGAGCTGGGTAGCCAGGCCAACAGGTATCTCTAGCGTATCCATACTACCTTCATCCAGTCTTCCCAGTCAAATGTCATTGCTCCCTTCTGCAAAACCCAGAACTTTGTCCCCTTCTTGGCCTTCAGCTAACTTTGCTTTGTGTTATATGATGGCCTTATCTATTATCACCTCTAGAAAACTTTAGGAATGCAGCGAGTTTTGCCTTTCTTTTATATAACCTCCACAGAATCTACTAGGTACTGGCCCATAGTAGACAAACTAAAAACCAGTTATTGAATTTAAAAAGTGAATTTTAAACCCTGGCCCTTTGTCTGAGAAAGTTGATCCAAATGAAGACAACTGATCCAAGCTAGAGCCATAAGCATCCCCACTTCCAAAGTCTGTAATTTTGAAATGAACCATGGAAGCTGGGGGTTGCCTGAAGGAGAACCATGTAATCCTGAGACTGTTTAAGTACTTGGGTTCTCATTCCAGCTTGACTGAATTCAATGCCTTGCTCTGTCACTGACTAGCAATGTTGTCTTGGGAAATCTATATAAACTCTTTGTCTTTAGTCTTGTTATGAAGACACGAAAAGTAATGTGACTGGTCAATGAATGTGAAGAGTACCATATCCCCTCCTACCATGTACAAAGACCAGGGAGTCACATGGGCAAAGGCAAACTGAGACCCCAAAATATGTAGTGAGTAGAATATGACCTATGCATTCATTTTAAAATCAACACATGAAAATTACATTATTTTTAGCTGCAGTTTCATGATTCAGCCTTTCCAGTGTAAATAATTTATAAGAGAAGTGAGATAAGCATCAGGTTTGTGGGAAATGTAAATTAATTTCAATCTAAAATTAGAAGAACCCTTCCCTCCCATGTACAGATGACAAGGGGACAAAAAGGGCTAGAGGAGTCTGATGAAAACAAACTGGAGAAACCACAGAACCACAGGACCCAGCAGGCTGATGGCCTTTTCAGAAAGGATATAAAAAGTCATTCGTCCAGGGTGATAAGAGGTTTACACAGAAAGACAAATAACACAGGGCAACTCAATGGAAATATAAATGGACATCATATTTACAATGTATCTTCTTTGTAGACCTCAGTTCAGTTCAGTTCAGTTGCTCAGTCGTGTTGGACTCTTTGCGACCCCATGAATCGCAGCACGCCAGGCCTCCCTGTCCATCACTAACTACTGGAGTTCACTCAGATTCACACCCATCAAGTCAGTGATGCCATCCAGCCATCTCATCCTCTGTCATTCCCTTCTCCTCCTGCCCCCAATCCCTCCCAGCATCAGAGTCTTTTCCAATGAGTCAACTCCTCCCATGAGGTGGCCAAAGTATTGGAGTTTCAGCTTCAGCATCATTCCTTCCAAAGAACACCCAGGGCTGATCTCCTTAAAATGGACTGGTTGGATCTCCTTGCAGTCCAAGGGACTCTCAAGAGTCTTCTCCAACACCACAGTTCAAAAGCATCAATTCTTTAGTACTCAGCTTTCTTCACAGTCCAACTCTCACATCCATACATGACTACTGGAAAAACCATAGCCTTGACTAGATGGACCTTAGTCGGCAAAGTAATGTCTCTGCTTTTGAATATGCCATCTAGGTTGGTCATAACTTTCCTTCCAAGGAGTAAGCTGGTTTGAGGAAAAAGTGAAAATTAAACATAGATGGTATTCAGACATCCAAATCTCCCACTTTTGTGCCCTTAGAGTTCTGGCACTTTCTTCAAATTTCTGTACCCATTAGATAGCCAGCAGGTCCCCTCCTTTCCCGCTTTTCTCAGTGGAACATGGAATCAGATGGCCCCCATTTACATGCTGATACAAATGAGTCAATCTGGATGTGACTTTTTCTTTAATCATGAAAGGAAAAGTTTAATCTCTGATTTAAAAAAAAAATTTCCAAAAGCAACAAGTATCTGGGCAGATTTTGAAAGATCAGGATTCCGAATTCAGACACTGTGTAAAGCTGACCCTTCACTGAAGAGAGTCCTATATAGGGAAGAACATATTCTCTGCTAAATTCTCCTTTGCACAGAAGAATACAATAACATGGGGGACAGGATATTTTGGCCCCACTGAGCCACTAAATACTGTATGATCTTCATTAATATATTCTAATATATAGAATATATTAATCAGACTAATCAGACTAATTTCCCTGTTTTTAAGCCTCAGTTTCTCTTACTCTATAAACTATGGGGGGGAAAATACATTGCTTGGGGATATTGTAAAAATTGAGTATCTGTAATTGCTAGCTCAGGGCTTGGCAATTAGTATATGCTCATTAAAGAATGGTTATCCTTTTTATCTACATTGCTACCAATGTCTTTACTTTTGTTACCTTTGGTGACTGAACTCCAAAGTGGGATATCTGAAACTCAGAATGGGTATTTGTGTTGAGATGTGGGATGGAAATATATGAACTTACACTAATATACATATATA
Source organism: Aepyceros melampus (assembly GCA_006408695.1). Lineage (NCBI taxonomy): Eukaryota > Metazoa > Chordata > Mammalia > Artiodactyla > Bovidae > Aepyceros > Aepyceros melampus. The sequence continues at coordinate 293,840 of SJXQ01000480.1, read as the reverse complement.
CACACATAAAATCTTTAAAGATAGAAGAAATTACGTTTTAATAATATTTAAACATGGGGCTTCCCTAGGGGCTCAGTGAGCCACCGCAGGAGACTTGGGTTTGATCCCCGGTCCAGGAGGATCGCACATGCCGTGGAGCAACCAAGCCTGTGTGCCCCAACTGTCAAGCCTGGGCTCAGTCCAGGAACCACAACTATTGAGACCACACGCCACAACTGCTGAAGCCCCCATGCCCCATGCTCTGCAACAAGGGAGGCCACCTCATGAGAAGCTTGTGCACTGCAATGAAGAATAGCCCCTGCCCCCACTGACTAGAGAAAAGCCTGCACAGCAATGAAGACCCACACAGCCAAAAATAAGTAAATAGAATTATATTATAAAACAATAATCATACTTAAAGTGTGGATAGACATTCATCTTCTTATTAATCTGTGCACTGCTACTCACTGACCATATAGGAAAAATCACCATATGGATTCTGGAACAGAATGGAGTGTCCACAGTGTGGACACAGGTTTGATACGGCACCTCCCACATTTGCCAGCTATGTATTACATGTATTTATGAATTGTTATTTTATTTCAAGAAGAGTTCACACAAAAAAAAAAGTGGCTTGAGAGAATTCTTGCAAAGAAACTATGATTTTAATTTGGTATTAAAAAGGCACAAGTTCAAGAAAGTGACAGCACTGGCACATGCCCTGTTCTTTATATGATCTCCTTGTCTGCCACACTGTCGTTAAAACAATAACAGTTGATAAGAAGGCAGGGGCAAAAAAAAATATTTTACTGGAAGTTGTCATCCATTCTCATTAACAGTGCACCACTAGTAAGTAAAATGTTTGTCATCTCCTTTAATTTTTCTATTGTTCTGCTTGCCCTTTGTTTATTTCTAAATAAATATTTAACTGTTAGGGCTGTGAACTTAAATTTTCTTTAGAGTGCAGCACTTAATAATAAGGTTTGGAAACCTCGCCACTATGCATGAGTCTCTTGCAGTTTCAGGATTTTTAACTTAATAGCAGGAAGAAGAAAACAATTTTACTTGAACCTGGGAAATTTTTAAAATATGGATATTTTATTCCCAAGGAAAAGAAAAGGAATCATTAATATGTTATTTGATTTCATTCGATTCATTATTAAACACAGTAAACACCCTAAAAGCATAACATTTAGTTATCCCCCTCATCTTCTAGAACTTAGTCCTTTAAGTCTAGTTCCCAAAGCTATCATAAGATTATCTAATTCTTCTGCCCATCTTTTGCCAGGCCACTGGGAAGCTTTCCAGAGCCCAGGAAAATTTGGAACCTCGAAATCTGAATTTATCTCCAGAAAATTGTAAAAATAGCACTGAAAAATCAAAGTTATCTTCTTAAAAATGTACCAAGACAGTAGATTGGTGGGTACCTTAATATTTCAAAATCCCTTGTTTATTCTTACATATATATTTCTAGCAATTAGGTTGATGAATTGAGTAAACCACCTCTATCTGTATCTATAGAAAGGGTCTTATCTTACTCCCTTTAAGTCTACTTCCAGAATAAATCATTTAATTATTTATTCTCTCTCTTTAAGAAAGGTCCTGCATGTTCTGTGTTTCATGCCATGTGCCCTCTGGCTAATGGAAATGATTTTATTTATTCAATAAAAATAAGATACAGTGGTGTTTTTATTCTGAGGCATCACTTTTCTCCACTGAATAAGGACGCAAATTAATGTAATATTCTAAACAGGCTTTCACATTTCCTTGCTCTTCTAGGTGAGACTTCAAAATTCTCTTAAGTCAGATCTAGATTCTTGAAACCATTAAAAACAAACAAACAAACTCCTTTTAACTGGGCAGATTTTTAAAACAAGAATGCTCTTCTAATTCTACTCTGCAGTTGACTGATCCCAAGATGGGAATATGTGCCTCTAATTCTCTGTCTGTAAGCCTGGGAGTTTCCATGAGTAAAATAGGCATCATAATGTCAAAGCGCTCACATGTTTCTAAGAGCAGTGCTGAGCAATTGCACAGTGCCTGGTGCAGCAGAGTCCTTGGGTGAAAGGCAGGCAGGACGTGCGCCTAAGGTTTCTATCAGTGCTCATTTCCAGCTGGAATCCTGGAGCTATACTGAGTTCACTCCTTTTTAAAATCTGTTCAGTAAGTGCTTACAGGGCTGGTATGGGCTCGTTTGTTTTTCCTTGTCACCATGGAGCTGCTAGTTTCAATCACAGAGCATCAGAGCAACTGGGAAAGAAGAGAAAATGCCAGAACTCACTGGCTGTCTTTGGAGAAGCTGAAGGGTGAGTAGCAGGAAGCAGAAAACCAGAAACCATTGCTGCCAATAAATGACCTAGACCTGTTTTCTTGGCATTCCTGTTCGAGTTCTTCATGGCTAGGCAAATCAAGACAAATGGGGAGGAGGGACAAAGTTTTCTCAAGGATTCATGGAGATGAATCTCTTTGTTACAAAGTAAGTGAAATTCTTTTGTAAAAAGTTCAGTTCTGGCAGAATAGCAGAAATGGATCAGAGTTTGGATTCTGAATCACAGAGGCTGAGCACAAGGCTCAAACTTCACAAATATCAGCTTCTTATCTGTAAAATGGGTATAATAACAGCTGCCTAATGGAATCATTTACTGAACATAAATCCTAAAACACAGTGCTGGGCACATAGGAAGCCCAGTAAGTGGTTACAGATTTTGTTATTTTAGCCATTGTAAATGAGATTATTCAACATTTAAACAAAAGCATATCATAGAACTATAATTGAATGCTGAGTTTAAAAACTTTCACTATATTTCACTATAGGCTGAAAAGACATGACATTTTTGGAAAAAAAAAAGCCGTATGATGTTTCACAGTATTTCAATTTCCAAGCCTGTGAAACTCCAGCACTATCTAATTTTAGTAGCTGCTAAGTCTTATACATCTTGCTTTGCTTGGTTGGAAATTAAATGCTTTCCTTGACAATAATCGTTTTTACAAACACACTGTATGAAAGGTAATACATGTGTTTTTTTAGGGAATCACTTAAAAGCTTGATTGATTTAACTCTCCCTGTGTTTCTAGACACTCCCCCGCCTCCTCAACTATATGGTCAGGCTAAGATTAATGACAGAAAATCTCTTGAACAATATATCAAAATTCATAAAGCTGCAGGAGAGAAAACATGCCAGTCATTTCACTTTTCGGAAATTCTGAGCCAAAATGTTTTCTGGCTAGTCTTTTCTCCTGTAGAAACACCTAGCATTCTTAATTATCCTATTTTCTATTGTTAGTTATTCTCTTAGGGTCACCCAGAGCTGCTATCAGTAGGTTTTAATCCTATCCTCTCTTTTGGAAACTCTATTTCCGTAGAACTAGAAGATTATCTTCCCGCTATTTGAAGTTCCTGCACGTCACGGAGGCATGCCAGCCCGGGGACTTAAAAGCTGATCCTTTCTTTATCATGGTTAAATTCTTGATAAACAGAGAAAGGTTTTGACGTTCAAACTAGCTCATTCTGGAACCTTTTAAAGGAAATGCTCTCTCCAGTCTTTTAATAAAACACAAACGAAAAGATTCTGGATTTAATAATGTGAAACAGAAAAATTATTCCCTTCACCCAGAACTTTTGAGCTGCTTTGTTCAGATACTGGTCAGATGGCAAGAGCTGGCAGTGAGAAAGGAGCAGGAAAAAACTGGGGGGGGGGGGGGGGGGG
>SJXQ01000480.1:206946-289941 GCA_006408695.1 Aepyceros melampus | reverse complement strand
GACTGATACTTCAGCAGAATAATAGAAGGAAGCTCTGAAAGGGAAATTCTTGGATCCATCTACAGTATATACCAGCTGAGCCACAAGGGAAGCCCAAGTATACTGGAGTGGGTAGCCTATCCCTTCTATAGGGGATCTTCCAGACCCAGGAATTGAACCAGGGTCTCCTGCATTACAGGCAGATTCTTTGCCAACTGAGCTATGAGGGAAGCCTATAGCATGTACAGTGGGAGTCAGTGTCCTTCCCCATATCAGTAGAACACAGTTCCCAGGGCCATGGTAAATTCAGTGATTCCAAGGCAACCTATCTCTTAATAGACTTGGTTCTTTTAATTCCTCTCCCTCTCTCCCTTGTCATCCCACCCCTCATATTCCTGAGGATGAGGAGCAGAGGGCATAGACTGATAAATTGAAATGCAGTGGAAGCAAGGTGACTATGGTTCTGATGTTCAATATATCAGTTTACTGTGTTATCACCTGGAGAACAGAACTCAGAAATTTCTCATCATTTCCAGAGATACTCTCTTTTTCCTTTCATGCAAGGAACATAAGAGCCTTTTATAGGAAACTAAACACTTACTGTGTTCCCATGAACTAAAAATCTACCTAAATGGTAAGAAAAAAACCTCATATACAGTAGCTACCCAATTTCCTGTTAAAAAACAAAACTAAACAAAACACCATGGTGTAACACAGTAGAATCTCTACTTAACGGCCAGACTTAAAATGGAATAAAAACAAAGGTAACTCTGAAGTGTTATTGCTAGAAGACTTAAAAATAATCACAATGACAATAAAAGGAATGAGAAATCAAGTCATTAGCTATTTCCCAACTCTCTACCACAATCCACATGTACACAACTGCAACCATTTCTTGCTAATTCTGCCCACTATGATGCTTCAAAGGCTCATTTATAAACGTTACCTCCCTCAGTGGCCAAATTCCTATCACTTGAAGATCTCGCCTTGCTTTTGTTTCTAGTGTTCCCATCTCATTCAAGATGTCCAACATATAAACAGAAAGATGGGGATTTGGATCAACATAGCTTCATTATAAGCCTGCTTTCTGAATCTTGCCCATTCTCTCCACTTATTCTAACCAAATGAGACAGTTGGGCACTGACTGTTGTGCATATTCTAGTTACTTTTTTTCTTTTTTGAGTTATAGATACAATGCTTGGTTGTCTGTTTGAAAAGCAGAGGGGAAAGTCCTTTGGATTACATTTGACATTGCACAACTGAAATGAGCTTACAAACATCTTTTTCTCTCTCCCCGATCCTCTTGCTTTTATTGTGAAGACTACAATAAAATAAAAGCACAAATGTAAAGAATTATTGGTTGAGATGGTTTTGGTCTTTCTTTCAAGCTATCTTTTGAAGTTTTCCTCTAGAACTCCAATGTTGCAGCCACCACGGCTTGAAGTATTTCCCCCACTGCTTGAGCCATTTCAAACATTCTCTTAGTATTAAAACAAATCAGAATCAGGAGGTATCTAATTGTGCTGGTTTTGATTTTGTTAATACAAAGTGAAAGATTAAAATGGAGCAGGAACAGAAAAAAACATTTCTTAAAGCAGCAGTCACGGCAAACCACTAAAAGGCAAAGAAGCTGGAAAACCAAAGCCTTAAAAACTTTTTAAGAAAAACCAAACCAAAAAAAAATCAGAAAACTACAATCTTTAGAGAGGTTGTTTCATAATGTCTTTATAAAAATGTTACTGTTTGGCAAAAGGCACTACTGTAAAGGTTTTCAAATAAATCATAACTGCTTCCCCCATAACATTCATGAGTTCACATATCATATTTGTCATTTTTGGTGGCAGTTGGTGAGTTTTGTGGTGGTCTGGGTGCTTCCCCAACATGCCTCTCCTTCCGTTTTATTTTCTTCACCCTTTGTGTACTCTGAGATTCTCACTTACTCCCAGATTTACACTCCAGGTTTCCCTTTTTTTAGTAGCTCCATTATTATTCCAGCTGCAGGACAAGAATCTTAGAATTTCTAAGACAAGAATCTCAGAAATCTTAGAATCAAGAATCCACCCCCACCTCCAGCCCCAAGACCCTTAATGCAGTCTTGAACTGAGCATCACTTGAGGCAAAAGGATCTCAAGAGTCTCTCTGACTTGCTCCTTAAGCTACAGAGTACTACTTCCTTTTTGTCATGGTCATTATTATTTCTCATATCACCTTACACCATAGCTAAGGTGTTGGGATGAACAGGTAGAATTTTCCCCATTCAGTGCTTGCTTGCTATAATAACTCACTTATAGAAATTATAGCAACATCTCTGCTTTCCCCCACAATCTCGGTTTCAAATATTTGGGGGAAGTGTCTCCATCCTCTCTGAGGATCACTCTCTCTTCCCCTGAGGGCTGAGGGATGAGCATACTTTCAAAGTAATGGAAGTCTTTCCAAGACTTCCATGAGCCCATGAGCCCATGGCTTATACCCTTTGGCAGAAAGTGTCTGAGCATGAGCCCTCCTCAACACACTCTTATACTTCTTTATCATACTCTTTTGAGAAAATGTAAGTGATCCTTTGTAAGCTGAATCTGATTCACACCTTGGTGTGATGTAATCACTTACCATCCTCTGAGACAAATTTCTCAAACCCCAAACTAGAAAATGTGGCTTGACCACAGAAAATGCAGCATTTGGACTGATTGCTATAATTAACACTTATTATGCATTTAGTCATAAAGGTATTCATTTAACTAACAGGAGGAGTAAGGCTTGAACTGAGATATGAAGGGGAAACAGGAGTTGACCAGATAGGCAAATGAAAGAAAAGTGTTTAGAGAAAAAGGAACAAAAAATATTAATATAAGGACAGAGGTATATGAGTGTGCAAGACATTTAGAGGGTCTACAGGAAGCTGGTTATTACATGATCAGCAAGGGCTGCAGGATCAATGTCAGGAGAAGAAGCTGAATACAAAGGAAGGCGACAGATCATCAAAGGCTTTGTGTATTGAGCTAATGAATTTAAAATTTTATCCAGTAAAAGAGTGGATGAAGGATTTTGAGCCCAGGAGCGAGATGCTCAGATTTGCTCTGACAAAGATGCTGGTGGTGGCCTGGAAGAATGGATTGGAGAGGGACAAGGCTAGCAGCAAGAGTCCTTGAGAGCCTCTGTAAAAAGGTGGCTTACAGATTCTGAGCGTCTCAACTAGGGCTGTGACACTGGGGATAGAGAGGAAGGGCAGGCAGTTAGGGGAAACATTAGAAGGAGAAAATTGGCAGACTTAAGAGCTGATAAAATGTGAGAGATAAGAGAAGAAAGAGTCTTGACTTCTCTTGATGCATTTCACAATTAATGGAGGAAATGTTGACCCTATATGGTAAAGCTGCCTGTCCACTTGTGTAGCAAATCCATTTTTCCCTCCTAATCAAGGACTTTCTTGCTCTGAGTACACATCCCCTCTCTCTTTACTGTATCTCTGTTTACTGAATCATTCCTGTCAACATAAAACATGGTTCAATAGCTCTTATCTTAAAAAAAAAAAAAAGAGCTCTTTTTGATTCCACTCTCCCTCCCAAACACTGTTTGATTTCTCTGCCTTCTTTTATAGACAAATGTCTTATGTGAGTTGTTGCTCTTCATTGTCTCATCACCCAATTTCTGTCCAACTTCACAGAAGTTTTTGTGCCCAACACTCCACTCATCTCTTGCCAAATGTCTGGTAAAAGTAACTTTGGTTCCGTCCCCCTGGGTATACCTGGAGAACAGGCAGGCACAGTTCAGTGTGGTCTTGCTCGGGGATCTGTAGTATTTATGCAGCAATACCTGCGGCAGTGATTAAGGGCCATCTAAGGCAGGGTTGTTATTGTTTAGTCGCTAAGTCATGTCCTACTCCTTGAGACCCCAAGAACTGTAGCCCACCAGGCTCCTCTGTCCATGGGATTTCCCAGGAAAGAATACTGGAGTGGGTTGCCATTTCTCTCGCCAGGGGATCTTCCCGACCCGGGGACTGAACTCACGTCTCTCACGATGGCAGGTGGATTCTTTACTACTGAGCCACTTGCAAAGCCCTCTAGGCTAGGGCAGGGAAGTATAAATTCCTCAGCATCCCCAGATGTGTGTGAAAGAGGTTGCTGAAACCTGAGGCCAGTTTTCCTACAAAGAGATGCAGGTACTGGCCTTTAGCAAAAGCCAGTGTTCACAAAAGCCGCCTAAGGGAGGGGTACCCAAACTGGGGTCCCCAGATCAGCATCCCTTGAAAATTTGTTGGAAATGGAAATTATCTGCACCCCCCCCTCAAATTACAAGTCCTTCAGGCGACTCTGATGTACATTAAAGTTTGAGAACCACTTCCTAAAATCTCTGTGAAAAAAGCACAATTACATTATCCTTCTTGTATAAATAAGAGTCCAGGAGATTTTTTACTTCATTATTTGGACACCATGATTGTCCGACTCCACATGTATAAACACAAACTTTAAAATCAAAATTATAATAACAAGGATGAATTTTTATCAAGAAAAAAATTTCTACAGCAGACAATATTATACCAACTTAATTTCCTGATGAATTTTTTTATATACTACATTTAAGTCTTTTACTATTGATTTAACATTAACATCACTGGGATTAATACAATTTACTATGTTACTTTTGTCAAGGAACTTCAATCTATCAATTAAAAATTTCATTTTATCTAATTCAAGCTTTTATGGTGATACATTTAGCTATTTTAAAATTTGTTTTGTGGCCATTATTTTGTGAAGTCAATTTTTTTCCAGGCCAAATTTTGCAAACCTATATTTTGCCAACAAAAATTGATTTGTCAGTCAATTTTTCATCAAGAGCAAATTTTACAGTGAGCAGTTTTAACTATTGCTGGTTTCATTTCATGTCAATTATTTCTATAAACTGTAAGCTGGATAAAATACTATACATTTATCCTTATTTCCTAGCTAATCCATAGGAAAAACCATGGTAAATTTTTATCAAATATTACATAATCACCTTATTTACAAAATCTCCAAATTATCAAAAACTCTCTTCCAGGACATGCAGTTTTTCCATAACCTCTTACCCTTGAGAGTACCTTAAATGTGTGCTCCTAATTCCTTCCAGAGTGGATCTAATAGATTTTACAAACACGGAAGTGGGACACTGAGCTCTCAGAATTCTGCTGGCCAAAACAATGTGGAACTTCAACAAAGTGGTTTACTTTTGTTGTTTACTGAGTACAAATAACAAACAGATTTACTATAGGGAAGAAACAAAGGGATTACTGAATTTTCCATAACGTATGCACCCAATTTCATGTCATCTCTCTCTCTCTCTGTTCTGCACTAACTACTATACCAGTAATGGAACAAACAGCATCAGTGAACAGATGTGTGGGAGTTTGGTGCATGGCAGGTTCAAGATCTTTGACTTCGTCATCCAGCCCGGACATTTGTTCATCAAACTCGTTTTTCCTTCCTCTTGAGCTTACATCTGTCTTACAAGGCCCTGCTTCCTTCAGAGTTCTCTGTGCACATGTGACTAGTATATCTTAATGAAATATGAGGACAAGTGAGACCCAGCACTCTCACTGTGCTCTCTCTTCTTCTAGCTGTCTGACATGGAGAAAATCCTCTGGCAATGTCAAGAGTTAAGTGCTTCAAATGGCAGAGCAACAAGAAACACATCCTAGGTTTCTGAATCACTGCTTAAAGGAAAAGTTGCCCCATCAAGAATACCTACTGTGGAATATTATATTAATGAGAAACAAACTGAAAGGTTAAATTATTGAGATTTGAATGCTTGCTTGTTACAACACCCCACATTATCCCAGCCAACACAAAGGGAATAGTGGTAGTAAATACAAAGGCAGGATCAAAACATGCTGATATGGAACACAAATGCCCCTCAGTGGGTAAGGAGTTAAACTGTGGTCCATTCCTGCTCATGAAATACAGGGAAAAATTAGTGACACAGACAACAACTTGGATAGATCACCAGGGAATCATGCTGGGTGAGAACAGTCAATCTCAAAAGGTTACATACTGTATGATTTATAAGATGTATTTGAAATAACACAGTAATAAAGTGATAAAATAGTGGTTGCCAAGAATTAAGGGTGAGGGAATGAAAGTGATGAGTGCAGCTACAGCTTTGTATCTTGGTTGTGGTGGTAGTACATGAAACTGTACATAGGAAAAAGTCACAGAGATCTACACACACACACAGATAAGTGAGAAACTAATGAATCAGATGAAATTCTGTGGACTCCACCAATGTCAGTTTCTTAGAAGGGAGCTTTTACTATAGTGGCGCATCGAGTGAAAGGCACACACAGAAGCTCTATGTATATTTTTTGGTAACTTCCTATGAAATTTTTATCATTTCAAAATAAAACCCTAGATAAGGAAATGGCAACCCACTCCAGCACCCTTGCCTGGAAAATCTCATGGACAGAGGAGCCTGGTAGGCTACAGTCCATGGGGCTGCAAAGAGTCAAACACAACTGAGCAACTTCACTTCAAAATAAAACATTGAAAATATATGGATTGAATATTCATAAAAGTTATAAAAGGATTAGACTTAAAGCAAGAAAAATTCTGTGGTTGTCTATGGGTATTATTTAGGTTCAAGGGGTGACCCTAGGAAAATAAAACTGGCTGGATCTTCACTGGAGAAAATGTACTTTGGCTTAAACTATTGTTTCTGGTTAATTTCTGACCCACTAAATATATTTAATTGTTAACAGTTCAATGAAAATTTATCAGATCCTTTCTAAGAGCCAATTCTGATTTTCTTTTTCCTCTCTCTCCCCATCTCCCAATTTATATCTCTTTCAACACACACTCTTTTTAATCAAAGGGAAGGGAACAATTAATCTTTATGTGTGTGTGTCATACATGAGTATTATATTTGTATATATTCGTATATATTTATATTCATATATATTTTCCCCAACACATCATATTACTACTCTGGACTGAGGATTATAGTTAAATATTTATCAAATATATATCTGAGTACTTTGAAATTCAAGACTTTACATTGGGGTTTCTGTTTGGGAAATCAGGAAGGATCAACTTGCTAACATCACTTAGTTTATGTGCCTGTGTGTATTACTAACTGTTGGTACTTTTGGAGGAATGTGTGTGTTAGTCATTCAGCTGTGTCCGACTGTTTGCAACCTACCAGGCTCCTCTTCCATGGCATTCTACAGGTAAGAATAATGGAGTGGGTTGCTATTCCTTTCTCGAGGGACTCTTCCTGACCCAGGGATTGAACCCAGGTCTCCTGCACTACAGGCAGATACTTTACTGTCTGAGCCACAAGGGAAGCCCATTTTTGGAGGAGTTAAGTTTTTAATGGTCAGCAGTCTGTTAATGACTGCTTAACCAAATAGTTAAAAGTAAGCTGACACACTTAAAGACGATATTTGTTGACAAAGGCAGGAAGTTTTCTACTGCCTCCACTAGTATTTATCATTTTATCATTTATATTTTATGAGATGTAAGTCTCACCTAAAATATGCTAACTATATTTCATTCAATTCTAAAAGAATACCTGAACTCTAATTAAATCATCTTCTTCCTAACATTTTACTTATTATCAAGTCAGGATAAGCCATCTCCCAAAATCTGCCCTAGAAATCAAAGGCCAGATTTATTGAAAGTTAATGTAAACAGGTGTGTCTACAATGATGCATTTGAAAAAAAAAAATGTTATCTATGTATGGAATGTCTGTATCACTGTTTAATCCCCCTATCGACACTAATTTATAATGCTCTGGTTTCCTCATCCATCAAGAGGGATGGGTACCCAAGATGAATGGCTTCCTCTTACTTCAAAGAAAACTTTCCACTCATACATCTCTTCCTTGAGTCTCTCAGATGGCACTGAGAGAGGTTCCTGTCTAACAGGTCTGCAGCACCTTTTTCTATGGTTCATTCAATGACTTGCATCCTCTAAGCTTCAGCTACTCATCTTCTAAGTCAAATCTTTGTGGGAGTTAAAGCAAAACTGTCTCTTACGTTCAGCCCTCATAAATGAATAACACTTGTTTTGTCTCTTGTGAGCATTTAAAAATGAAACAAAACAAAAATGAGGATAGCCTGGTATGATATGAACAAAAACTACTCGCTTAAAAAGAGACAAAAATTAGTATAGTTGAAATAGAGCTGGGAATTAAGAAAAAGACTCCCAGTCTTGCTCCTTTCTAGGTCAGGTCTCCCTCAGCTACAGTGCGGCAGAGGAGAGACCCAGAAGGCGCTTCAACTCCCTGTGGGGAACTGAGATTGAACTGGAAGCTGGCTGGGAGCTCCATAGAGCCCTGGAGACCAATTCACTCTGGAGCAGAGGGCTGCAGAGTGGAAAACTCCAGAGTTGGAACAGAATCATCAATCAACTACGTTTATCTGCCTGGCCAGAGCACTCAGCAAGAAGAGTGGCCAGGCTGCAGGGAGCAATTGCCCTGCATTGCTTAGGCCAAGAAGACAGACTTGAGTCATCAGCAGTGAGCACAGCAAGGACAAGGGCAGACGGCCCAAGTCCAAGTCAGCAGAGAAGAGGGAAGACCGGAGGACACTGCGGATCCTCAGTACCATGTTCTATGCTAGTCTTTCCAGAACAGACCCGATGTGATCTGGAACCAGAGGAGGGCGAAGAAGTAGGAGAGTAAAACTCTGCAAAGCCCCCTGCCCCTAAAAGACTGGGTTAACCTTAACATGACAGAATGAAACCACAGGTGATTAAACCAGTAGAGGCTCATGAGCAAGCTGTTTTAGTTTTACTTACTAACATTGTAACTGTAATTTTTAAAGCCCCTTGGTTGGATTTTTGACCTCAGTAACCAGTAGGTGAGTTTTGCCAGAAGTGTGGGATTTAGATTTAAAGACTTGGTTTCAGTTTCCGGATATTTGTATAATTCCCTCCTCTCCTCCAGCCTTATTTAATTCAAGGATCTCCTCACAGAGGCTTTGCTACTCTGTCTACAATAGCCCCTCTTCCTCCTCTCTCTCCCCTTACTCTGCTTTATTTTGCTTGTGAACATGTACTACTCCGTGGTGTGTCATTATGTAAGTATTTGTTTGTTGTTTCTCTTCCCTACTAGAATGTAAGTTCTATGAGGACAGGAATTTGATTAATTTACCATTGTTCCAATGTGACACAGTACTTGTTGAATAAACGTATGTTGACTTAGAAATAATCTAAGTCACTCAACTTCTCTCTTGCTTTCCTCAGTTATATTCAATGATCATATGAATACCAGTTCATCAGCATTGAGGAATAAATCAGAGTGTACCTATAAAGGCTCCATGAAATCCATAAATAATTGATAGTGTTTTAATTAAAACCATGAAAATGTTTAACTCAGGGTCCCTCAAGTGATATCAATAAAATCCACAAAGTGTTCATCCACTTGTTTAGTCGCCCAGTAGTGTCTGACTCTTTTGCAGCTCTATGGATTGAGATTTTCCAGGCAAAAATACTGGAGTGGGTTGCCATTTCCTGCTCCAGGGGACCTTCCTGACCCAGAGGTCACCTGCGTCTCCTGCCCATGTCTCCTGCACTGCAGGTGGATTCTCTACTGCAGAGCCTGCCCATGCAAAAGCCAGATTTGTTAACTGCAGTGTATCTGCTACCCTTTTATTTTGGATTAGCCATAAAGATGTAGCCATGTTCTACTGCCACTGCTTTTAGAATAAAATTCAGACTCCTGACAATAGACAATGCTTTCAAATCTCTAAAGATCTAGGTTCTGTCTGGTTCCTGGTGTTCATCAAATAAATACCATTGTTACTATGCTTTAGAGTCTCGGAACACCAAACTTCTTTCTGTCTCTTGACTACTCCAAGCTTTTGCACTCACAGATTTTTTTTTTTTTTAAGCCTCTCCTTCTCCTTGGCAAAGCTTCCTAAAGAGCTTAAAAATGCCAGTCCCTTTCATGATTCAGGGTTTGACTCAAACATTAATCTCCTCAAATGGTTCTTTCCTGATCACTTTGTCTGCAGGAGTCCACCCCAATCATCAACACACATACCAACCTGCCAAAGTCATTCTCTATTCCAGAGCCCTGTGTTGTTTTCATGACAGCAAAAGTTTACATATGATTTTTTCATAGCACTGAAATGTTTAATCATTTCAGTCTCTTGAAGTTCTATATTAAAAGGGAGTTCTTTAACATAAAGAGAGTTCTTTATAAAGGTTTTAATTATTGCATTGAGATTGTTTTAACTTTTGAAAAATAATGATGACAAAATACTGGCTTTATGTATCATAAATAATTTTTAAATTTTATTATACCCTACAAGTTTCTAAGTGACAAACTTACAAATCTACAAATAGATTTCTTTTGCTTTTCTCAGAACTAATTCATCTTTTTATATCTAAGAGATAAAAAGAAATACTGCAAAATATTCTAGATATAAAAATTAACATATTGAGGTCTTAAGGTAGCCTTCAAACTAAATTCTCAAACCCAACTTTTTATCTTCAACTAATTATATAAGTGTGCTAAGAACTTGGCCCTAGCTTTAGATTTAACACAGAAATATCCTGATAGATCAGAAAGACAACAAAACTATTCCTTTATTAAATAAATGTTTATTGAGTGCATAATTTATGTAAGTCCCTGTTTTAGGCATGAGTAAAACAGATCTTGGTGTTCTCTTATTGCTTACTATATCAAAAGAGATGCATATTAAACTAATATACATGTACAAAATGTCTAATTTATTATTATAATAAAAATATAAATGGAGAAAAGTACTGAGAAATAGAATGATAAATCTAAACATAATTTAAACTAGGGGATAACATGTAAAGTGAGTCTGAAAAGATGATTGGAAACTAACTGACTGGAATTAGTGATCTAAACATTAAAATGATTAGAATTAAATTGACAAGCAGTAGGCTTCCCTGGTGGCTCAAATGGTACAGAATCTGCCTGCAATATGGGAGACCTGGGTTTGATCCCTGGATTGGGAAGATTCCTTGGAGAAAGGAATGGCTATCCACTCTAATATTCTTGTCTGCAGAACTCCATGGACAGAGGAGCCTGGCAGGCTATGGGCCATGGAGTCACAAAGAGTCTGACACAACTGAGTGACTTTCACTTTCAGGCTTTATATTGGCATCCAAGGCAAAGAGGACTGCTTGAGCGAAATACCCGAGACAGGATAACTTGTTCATATTTCCATTTTAAAAAGTTTTATTTCTAATTTCTTCAGTGCTTATTCATTGTATTTGAGAAGGTCACTTTGCCTTTCAAATATGAGTGCTATCATCTATAAATATAAAAAATAGAATGAAAATAAATTTTGGAGAATAAGAATTGTATATGAAAATGTTATGAAGTTATAGATAAACTATAGTACACCCAGACAATGGAATATATTATTCAGCACTCAAAAGAAATGAGCTTTGAGGCTATGAAAAGACATGGATGAAACTTAATGCATATTACTAAGTGAGAGAAGCCTGTCCAAAAATGCTGCCTATGGTATGATTCCAACTATGTGATGATAATCTGTAAAAGGCAAAACTA
Source organism: Aepyceros melampus (assembly GCA_006408695.1). Lineage (NCBI taxonomy): Eukaryota > Metazoa > Chordata > Mammalia > Artiodactyla > Bovidae > Aepyceros > Aepyceros melampus. The sequence continues at coordinate 278,444 of SJXQ01000480.1, read as the reverse complement.
TAGAGACAGTAGAAAGATGAGTGGTTGCCAGGATTTAGTGGAGAGAGAGAGATGCATAGGCAGGCTACAGAGACTTTTAGGGCAGTGAAACTACCATGTAGGATATTATCATGGTGGGTACCTCAAAAGGTAAATTTGTCCAAACCCTTGAAATGTATAACACCAAATGTGCCTCAATGTAAACTATGGACTTAGGTGATAATGATCTGTCAACGTAGGTTCATCAATTGTAATACATGTGCCACTCTGGTGGAGAAGGTTAATGATAGAAGCTATACATGTGTGGGGCAGAAGGTATATGGAAACTCACTGTAGCGCCTACTCAATTTTGCCATGAACTTAAAGCTGCTTTGAGAAAACAAGTTCACTAAAATAATGTTATGAAAAAATTATACTACTACATAAACAGTATAAAGTGTTCAGGTAATACTTTAGTAGCTTCTATTAGACTAACCTCAAGATAACCATTACAAACTCTGGAAACTGTTTGATCATACTGAAGAGTTATAAGCAGGGGGCTTTCCTGGTGGCTCAGCAGTAAAGAATCTGCCTATCAATGCAGGAGACGCAGGAGATACAGGTTCAATCCCTGAGTCAGGAAGGAGCCCTAGAGAAGGAAACGTTAATCCACTCCAGCGTTCTTACCTGGGAAATCCCATGGACAGAGGAGCCAGACGGGCTACAGTCCATGGGGTCGCAAAAGACCTGTCTTAGCAATTAAACAACCACAACACCAACATCATAAGCAGACAGAAACTTGAAGAGATTGACCCTTGAACGCAGAGAAACAAGGGGAAAAACATTTATATTTGCACAGCGACTTCCATAAAGGTAAAAATAGTCTTTAAAAATAGCCAAAGGATTGACGTTGGGAACATCATCACATTATACAAGAGGAACGATAAGAAAGACAGATAATGTCTCATTAGACACAATGGAAGGCAGAATATAATGGGATAGCAACTTTATACTGATGAAAGATTTTCTAAAAAAATCTGTCAAACAAGAATACTATCTTCAACAAAAATGTCTTCTAAAATCTAAGTTGAAATAAAGACATTTTGAGAAAAAAAAAATTGAAGCTGAAATACCATTGCTAGCATATCCACACTATTATAAATAATAATGTTCTTTGGGATAAAAGAAATAAAACCTAATGGAAATTCAGATAAAGGAAGATTTGAAAAACATTGCATGTGGTAAATATGTAGTTAAACATAACATAATTTTTCTTTTCTTTCTTAAGTTATTTTAATGTCAACTACTGTTTAAAGTGACCATTTTAATGTATTTGAGAGATTATAACATTTAGAAGTAAAATATATAAAAACAATAGCTCAAAGTGTGGTAGGGGTGTGAATAAAATTATATTGTTGCAATTTCTTATATTAAAAATATAGTATATTATACATGAGAGGTGAGATGAGATGAAGTCACTCAGTCGTGTCTGACTCTTTGTGACCCCATAGACTGTAGCCTACCAGGCTCCTCCGTCCATGGAATTTTCCAGGCAAGAGTACTGGAGTGGGTTGCCATTTCCTTCTCCAGAGGATCTTCCTGACCCAGGGATCGAACCCGGGTCTCCCACATTGTAGGCAGACGCTTTACTGTCTGAGCCACCAGGGAAGCCCATATTATACATACTATATTATATATATAGTATATTACTATATTATATATATATATTATAATAACTTCAATATTTTGGCCACCTGATGTGAAGAGCTGACTCATTTGAAAAGACCCTGATGTTGTGAATGATTGAAGGCAGGAGGAGAAGGGGACAACTAGGATGAGATGGTTAGATGGCATCACTGACTCAATGGACAGGAGTTTGGGTAAACTCTGGGAGTTGGTGATGGACAGGGAGGCCTGGTGTGCTGCAATTCATGGGGTTGCAAAGAGGTGGACATGACTGAACGACTGAACTGAACTGATTATGATAAGCAAGATATGCATAAATTACTGACAAAAGCACTATTAAAACATAATGTAAAAATATAGGTAAAATTCAATAGAAGACATATAATAAATACTAAAATATGGCAAGTTAAACACATACACAATCCAAAATAAGAAGGAAATGAGTAACAATCAAAAAAGAACTTGTTACAAAAAAATTCAAGATGATAGACAATTACATCAATATCTATGTCAACTGGGTAGTTGTTTCAATTAAAAAGGAAAGATTGTCACATCATTTCACACATACCAGAACCATCTGTATGAAGTTCAGGGAAGGTATACTTTAAATATAAAGACACAAATAGGTTGGCAGGAGAGATGGAAAATAGTATGTAAATAGTGAGTATAAAAACTTGTGTGGCTGTAATAATGTCACCAAAGGAGTAACCTGAAGCAAAAGTTAACAGAGATTTAAAAAAAAGGTTATTTCATAATAATAAAGGATCAATTTATCAAAAAGATAGAACAGTCCTATGTATATATACATCTGCTGGCCAAGCTCTCAAATACATGAAGCCCAAACTGACATAACAAAATAGAAAGCTATACAAATCCACCATCAGAACAGAAGACCTTGATGCCTTCTTTTCAGTAAATGATAGAAGTAGACAAAATCAGTAAAGATGCAGAAGATTTGAATGAGTTATCAACCCATTTGATCTAATTGATAACTAGCAGAATATACATGTATACACAGTTTAGTTACCAAGGAAAATACATCTTAGGTAACAAAACAGGTCTTAATAAATTTTAAAGGATTGGGATATTATAGAGTATAGTATTTGATAAAGATAGAAAAAAAATAAAAGGTAATAATAATAATAAAATATTGAGAAAATTCACACATTATAATAAGCAACATACAACTAGTTGACTCTCACTCAAAGAAGTCTCAAAAAATTTTTTGAGCCAAATAACAATGGAAACATATCAACATTCATGGAATTAAGCTAAGTAATCCATAGAAGGACAAAATTCACCAACCATTCATGACAAAAACTCAATAATTAAGCATAAAAGTGAAAGTCACTCAGTCATGTCCGACTCTTTGCGACCCCATGGACTATACAATCCATGGAGTTCTCCAGGCCAGAATACTGGAGTGAATAGCCTTTCCCTTTTCCAGGGGATCTTCCCAATCCAGGGATCAAACCCAGGTCTCTCACATTGCAGGAGGATTCTTTACGAGCTGAGCCACAATGAAGAGTAGAAGGGAATGTATTTAATTCTTAGCATTTTTAAGAAGTTAGAGTTAATATTATATTACTGGTGAAAAACTGAACATGTTCTTCCTAAGACTGAACAAGACAAAGATATTTGCTCTCTGCACTTATATTTGGCATTGTTCAGGAAGCTCTAATCATTGCTATGGGGCAAATAAAAGAAAGAGGCATTCAGATTTCAGAGAGAGAAGTATTTCCTTAATTTGTAGAAAATATGTTTTTCATATAGAAAATCCTATGGAATCAGCAGAACTAATAAAATATCTAGCAAATTTACAGACTGAAGTCTGATTTTAAGATTTTCCATAATACTACAGTAACAAAGACAGTGGCATAAGGAGAGACAAATACATTAATGAAACAACAGAAAATTTAGAAATAGATCCATACTTACACAGTTAATTGATATTTGACAAAGGCACTAAGGTAATTCAGTGGAGAAAGAGCAACCTTTTCAACAAATGGCGCTGGTGTTGGAACAACTTCATAACTACGGAAAAACAACTTTTCTCTAATTTGAGGTGAATGAACAAAACAAATATAAAAGCTAAAAACCATAGGAAAGTGGAGGTAGAAAAAAATTTCCTTTCAGAGGACAAAATAATAAAATAGCAAAAAAACAAACAAACAAACAAAAAAAAAAACTTCTAAAATTTTAAGAATTGATGAGCTTAAGTCTGTGTAAGCTGAAGTCCTGTCACTTCACAGCAAATAGATGGGGAAACAATGACATACTATTTTCTTGGGCTTCAAAATCATTGTGGATGGTGACTGCAGCCATGAAATTAAAAGATGCTTGCTCTTTAGAAGAAAAGCTCTGACAAACCAAGATAGCATATTAAAAAGGAGACGCATCACTTTGCTAACAAAGGTCCATATAGTCAAAGCTGTGGTTTTTCCAGTAGTCATGTAAGGATGTAAGAGTTGGATTATAAAGAAAACTGAGCACTGAAGAATTGATGCTTTTGAACTGTAGTACTGAAGAAAACTCTTGAGAGTCCCTTGGACTGCAAGGAGATCTAACCAGTCAATCCTAAAGGAAATCAATCCTGAATATTCATTGGAAGGAATGATGCTGATGCTGAAGCTGAAGCTCCAATACTTTGGCCATCTGATGTGAAGAGTTGACTAATTGGAAAAGACCTTGATGCTGGGAAAGACTGAGGGCAGGAGGAGAAGGGGGTGACAGAGGATGATATGGTTGGATAGCATCAGTGACTAAATGGACATGAGTTTGAGAAAACTCCAGGAGATAGTGAAGCCAGGGAAACCTGGTGTGCTGGAGTCACAAGAGTCAGACACAACTTAGCTACTGAACAACAACAATGCTAAAGTACACTAAAGTTGTTAATTTTGGAAGATAAATGATCAGTGTTTCTTTTAATGTATGATTTAAAGAAACTTGTATGACTGAATGTTGGACTGGGACTCTTTGCATTGTGCAGCAATTAAATTAAATACCAAAGATCAGAAAAAGGCTCCACATTTTAAGATCAGATCGCTAGTTAGGACCACTGACTTCTGAGGACATACCCTTTCTATTTCACCCAACTCATTACAACATAAATACTTGAAGAACTAGAGATGGTGGGCTTTATGGAAGCCAAGTGGCAAAGGCTCTGAAACAGTCCCTCAGAAAGGGGGGAAGTTCCTGCAAGGCGGGGACACGTGCTATTCCCTGGCTGAAGAGCACAGGTGGTCTGTGGAGTTCAGTTCTTGGAAGAGCATGATTAATCAGGAGTATAGCACATCAATGTTCTCAGAACTTCCACTCCACAGTGGAAAATAGGGGGATACCTCCTGTGTCCCCTGAAGTCAGGAGGCACACTTGAAGAAAAACCTCCTACCTACTTCCTGCTTATTGATTAGCCTCTTCCAGTTAAGTTTGAAAAGACTCTAGTGTACCCTAAGACAAAAACAGGGCAAACACCATCTCAGCACTCTGCGGCCCTCAGAGGGAACAAGAAAGTGCTATATTGCTTCCAGTGGAACTACTTGAAAAGATACTTGAAAGAGAAGGATCCAGGTGCGGTGCTAATTCTGATGCCCAATATGAAGAAAACATTGACTTGTGACTCTGGAACAAGAAGGGTACACATGGCTGCCCCTTGAGGGAGAAGTTGAAGGGGGCTGGATTGCATGAAACAAGAAATAGTACCCATGGGCAGACTCTATACAAACAACCTCAGCATCAGAGGCCAGTAGTGACAGAAGAAAGGACATTTTCCCACCACCCATATGGAGACACTCCCATGCAAGGACCTTTGCCTTCTTTCTTCCTACCACCAGGACTGCAAAAGCGAGCATCTGCTCTAAGAAGGAGGTATCCAATCTAAGGAAAGGAACACAGAGGGAAGCTTGAGGGGTTTTTTTTTTTAGAAAAATGGCAAAAGGGAGGGGATTTATGTATACCTTGGGCTGATTCATGTTGAGGTTTGACAGAAAATAGTAAAAATCTGTAAAGAAATTATCCTTCAATAAAAAATGAATTTAAAATATTTTTAAATAAAGATAACTTAGTATGAAATATCAGATGAAATGGTCCTATAACCAAAATGACTGAGACAAGTTTAAGTTGGGCCAACCTTTCCTTAGTGCTCACTATCCAGAAGGAGAGAAACAAAACCATTTCATATTTTGCAGTCCAATGAGTAGATGCCTCCATAAAAGTCATCTACTTCATTGTCATTTGTAGTAAAATATATGTGGACCTTAAAATTAAATTATAATAAACTAAATTTGATATTATTTAAATTAGGAGTTAAGATCTATAGCTCAGACTCTTTTGTTATATATTTAATGAGTGTCTCCTCAAACCATTATTGGGCTAGCAGTGAGTTACACAAATAATTATTTTTCTGGTAAGATATTTTTCACATAGCAGATTCTAGGAGTTAGCTGGAAAATTTAGAGATGGTGACTTCTTTCCTACGTTAATCTCTGAAATAAAATTCAATGAAAGTAATTTTTAAAAGATATTCATTTGTAATAATTATACTTGAACTCTCCATAAGGAATACTTTAGTTCCATGAAAGTTGGCTTCTTTGATCATTTTCAAATGGAATTTTTTATTTAAACTAAAATCAATCAGACTCATCATGAATATTGAGATTGATTTTTGAGGCCACAAATGTAAATAGCAATCCTGTTACAGTTCTTAAAGAGTTGAAGTCTACTTTGCATTTCAACATATAAGTTTATTGTTTCAGTTCAGTTGAGTTGCTAAGTTGTGTCTGACTCTTTGCAACCCCACAAATCGCAGCACGCCAGTCCTCCCTGTCCATCACCAACTCCCAGAGTTCACTCAGACTCATGCCCATCAAGTCAGTGATGCCATCCAGCCATCTCATCCTCTGTTGTCCCCTTCTTCTCCTGCCCCCAATCCCTCCCAGCATCAGAGACTTTTCCAATGAGTCAACTTTTCACATGAGGTGGCCAAAGTACTGGAGTTTCAGCTTTAGCATCATTCCTTCCAAAGAAATCCCAGGGTTGATCTCCTTCAGAATCGACTGGTTGGATCTGCTTGCAGTCCAAGGGACTCTCAAGAGTTTTCTCCAACACCACAGTTTAAAAGCATCAATTCTTCGAGGCTCAGCCTTCTTCACAGTCCAACTCTCACATCCATACATGACCACAGGAAAAACCATAGCCTTGACTAGATGAACCTTATTTGGCAAAGTAACGTCTCTGCTTTTGAATATGCTATCTAGTTGGTCATAACTTTTCTTCCAAGGAGTAAGCGTCTTGTAACTTCATGGCTGCAATCACCATCTGCAGTGATTTTGGAGCCCAGAAAAATAAAGTCTGACACTGTTTCCACTGTTTCCCTGTCTATTTCCCATGAAGTGATGAGACCAGATGCCATGATCTTCATTTTCTGAATGTTGAGCTTTAAGCCAACTTTTTCACTCTCCTCTTTTACTTTCATCAAGAGGCTTTTTAGTTCCTCTTCACTTTCTGCCATAAGGGTGGTGTCAGACTCTACACATGGACATCACCAGATGGTCAACACTGAAATCAGATTGATTATATTCTTTGCAGCCAAAGATGGAGAAGCTCTATACAGGCAACAAAAACAAGACCAGGAGCTGACTGTGGCTCAGATCATGAACTCCTTATTGCCAAATTCAGACTTAAATTGAAGAAAGTAGGGAAAACCACTAGACCATTCAGGTATGACCTAAATAAAATCCCTTATGATTATACAGTGGAAGTGAGAAATAGATTTAAGGGCCTAGATCTGATAGATAGAGTGCCTGATGAACTATGGAATGAGGTTCGTGACATTGTACAGGAGACAGGGATCAAGACCATCCCCATGGCAAAGAAATGCAAAAAAGCAAAATGGCTGTCTGGGGAGGTCTTACAAATAGCTGTGAAAAGAAGAGAGGTGAAAAGCAAAGGAGAAAAAGGAAGATATAAGCATCTGAATGCAGAGTTCCAAAGAATAGCAAGAAGAGATAAGAAAGCCTTCTTCAGTGATCAATGCAAAGAAATAGAGGAAAACAGCAGAATGGGAAAGACTAGAGATCTCTTCAAGAAAATTAGAGATACCAAGGGAACATTTCTTGCAAAGATGGGCTCGATAAAGGACAGAAATGGTATGGACCTAACAGAAGCAGAAGATATAAGAAGAGGTGGCAAGAATACACAGAGGAACTGTACAAAAAAGATCTTCATGACCTGGATAATCACGATGGTGTGATCACTCATCTAGAGCCAGACATCCTGGATGTGAAGTCAGGTGGGCCTTAGAAAGCATAACTACGAACAAAGCTAGTGGAGGTGATGGAATTCCAGTTTATTGTTTATGTAGACCTAAAATCATAATCAAAGGGAAAACTAAAATATTTCATCTATGATAAAATAAATTTTACAATTAAACCTAAACTTAACATAGTTCCCAAATCTTAAGAGTTATGAACAGACTTCAGAAAGCAAGATTGACCAGACACTGAGAAGTATACATAAGTGGATTTCTAAATCAAAAATAAAAAGTTGAACTGCCCAAGCTCATGGTCAAGTGTGAAATGATCAACAGCTGTAAATTAGCAGATGAGCCTGAGTTCTATATACATGGATAAACTCAGGAGACCTACATCATGTGTGTTTCTAGATGTTTGGCAAATGTGCTTATGAAATCATATTTACAAAATCTTCCAGGTGAGTCAACTGCCAAAAAAACTTTGTTTCCTTAACAGACAGAGACTAACACTTCTTTGTCATGGGGCTATCATCAGTATTTGTGGAAAAGGGCTGACCAGAAATGATCTTTCACTAAATGGTTCTATAATTGCTCTTCTGTAGCATATGTTAACATAATTTATATCTTGGAGATGCCAAAACTGGATGAAAACTAAAACAATCAAGTCAATCATCTGGATGGTTAGTGTTACTGTCACAGAGACATAAACTGAGGCCAAATTCGGTAAGAAATCAAAGTCCAAACTAGCATAAGAGTAAACAGCCATGTAGTTATTATTTATTGTTGAAGGATGTATATTTTCTTAAACATACTTAGATTACGATGGTCCCCTAACGCAGCTCCCAGTTTGTCTGTTTGTCTCTCCACTCCCTTTCCTGTTGGTTACACTACATTAGGAGTCTTCATGCCATCGTGCATCCTATAATTGGGGTCTTGATCCCTCTAGTCAACACACAGAAGGAAAAGTTTGCATCATTGTATACTGAGCTAATGTACAATGACTGAGTTTGGCCCAACTGTAAGTTTTGAAATAATAACAAGGGGAGAAAAAGCTCCCATTACTAGAGAGAGAATGCATCTGAAATCACTATTTCATTTGGCCTCAGCTCTGGCCTTATTTTCCACATAATAAATCCAGAAATCTAGAAAAAAAGGAGATCTCAATTTTAAATCTAAATCTTTTCAGGAGCAGATCTCGAAAAAAAAAATTTAGAATCCTATGGCCAATTAGGAGAGTATACATATTTGCTTCTTCCCTTAACTGAAAAATAATTTCCTTTCCTCGGATAAGATGGCTACAAAATCAGTCTCAGAAGGAACAAGCCAAGCAAGAACAGTAAGAGAGTGAGTGAGAATCTGCCAGTCGTTCTGATCAGCCGTGTTGATCCTGGCAAGCCAAAGCTTGAGAGACCCCTTTCAAGATCATGCTCACCTCCAAGTGAAGTAAAAATGTTAGTCACTAAGTCATGTCCATCTCTTGAGACCCCATGAACTGTAGCTCACCAGGCTCCTCTGTCCATGGGATTCTCAAGGAAAGAATACTGGAGTGGGTAGCCATTCCCTTCTCCAGGGGATCTTCCCGACTAAGGGAGTGAACTCAGGTCTCCTGCATTGCAGGCAGGTTCTTTAACATCTGAGACACCAGGGAGCCCAAAGTAAATGTGAAATCTAACAGAGGTCCTACAAACCTGCAAAGCCAGGCCAAAGACCTATTTTTTGCAGTTACTCAAGCATTAGGTGAATTTTAATCATGGTTAGACTTTATTTTGGGGGGTTCCAAAATCACTGCATATGGTGACTGCAGCCATGAAATTAAAAGACGCTTACTCCTTGGAAGGAAAGTTATGACCAACCTAGATAGCATATTCAAAAGCAGAGACATTATTTTGCCAACAAAGGTCTGCCTAGTCAAGGCTATGGTTTTTCCAGTGGTCGTGTATGGATGTGAGAGTTGGACTGTGAAGAAAGCTGAGCGCCGAAGAATTGATGCTTTTGAACTGTGGTGTTGGAGAAGACTCCTGAGAGTCCCTTGGACTGCAAGGAGATATAACCAGTCTATTCTGAAGGAGATAGCCCTGGGATTTCTTTGGAAGGAATGATGCTACAGCTGAAACTCCAGTACTTTGGCCACCTCATGTGAAGAGTTGACTCTTTGGAAAAGTCTCTGATGCTGGGAGGATTGGGGGCAGGAGGAAAAGGGGATGACAGAGGATGAGATGGCTGGATGGCATCACTGACTCCATGGGCGTGGGTCTGGGTGAACTCCAGGAGTTGGTGATGGGTGGGGAGGCCTGGCATGCTGCGATTCATGGGGTCACAAAGAGTCGGACATGACTGAACTGAACTGATTGTTCATATTCTTGGATCACTTGATATTTGCTCCTCAAATTGCTGATGTTTTTTAGCACTTTGTCTTTTTAGGTGAGTTCATAATTTGCTTCATCAATGACACCTTTTTTGTTTTTCTTTTCTTTTCTATACTTTAGCACAGCTCTAAGAAAATAGTAAGTCCTTCAGTTCAGTTCAGTTCAGTCGCTCAGTCGTGTCTGACTCTTTGCGACCCCATGAATCGCAGCACGCCAGGCCTCCCTGTCCATCACCAACTCCCAGAGTTCGCTCAGACTCATGTCCATCGAGTCTGTGATGCCATCCAGCCATCTCATCCTCTGTTGTCCCCCTCTCCTTCTGCCCCCAATCCCTCCCAGCATCAAAGTCTTTTCCTTAGTAGCTGTTTTTTCTTAAGTTGAATCTACAAGTTTTAAAGAAAGTGAAGTAAATAGTGAGGTATAAAGTTATAGTATTAACATTTCAGTTGGTTACTCATCAGTTCTGGTATCTCATTGTCCAAAAGTAAGAGACTAGTAAACATAAAACATTGTCATTTTTTTTTTCTTTACAACCTTGCTGTGATAATTAGCATATATGCCTTGTTTTTAAGTACAGTAGAGTGGCATCACCTGTATGAACACAGTTCTGAATTCCTGAGCCACAACATTAGTCACTGTGTGGTTTGGGGAGTAAAGAATAGCTCCATTGATGAAAATTGATAGGAACTTAGATTTCTACCAAAAATTTTAATAGATTACAATAACTAAGAATCTATTATCAGTTATGGAAAAACCACAAAGAACTAGAAAATTTCTTTTTAGAGTGAAATAAGTTAGAAAAAAATTTGATGTGGTATCCGAACAGTATTTGTCTGGAACCATCTAGAAGTTACACCTCAGAATTAAGACAGTCTTTCTAGTAAGGCTTCCAGAAAGATGTCACCTTTCACTTTCCCCAACTAGACTTAGAGGGAAGGCGAAATAGCAAGAGAAACTAAAGTCTGCTTCATTATTAAGCAGGCTTTATTATATTTCCTTTGTTTTGAGTAGACTTGCTAATCTCTATCATGATGGATATTACTTAACCTGGGGAGTAATCATATCAACATGACCTTGACTTAGGAATCAGAAAGAGACAGGGTTTAAAGCATAAACCATACTCACCATTGATGAAAATTGATAGGAACTTAGATTTCTACCAAAAATTTTAATAGATTACAATAACTTAAGAATCTATTATCAGTTATGGAAAAACCACAAAGAACTAGAAAATTTCTTTTTAGAGTGAAATAAGTTAGAAAAAAATTTGATGTGGTATCCGAACAGTATTTGTCTGGAACCATCTAGAAGTTACACCTCAGAATTAAGACAGTCTTTCTAGTAAGGCTTCCAGAAAGATGTCACCTTTCACTTTCCCCAACTAGACTTAGAGGGAAGGTGAAATAGCAAGAGAAAACTAAAGTCTGCTTCATTATTAAGCAGGCTTTATTATATTTCCTTTGTTTTGAGTAGACTTGCTAATCTCTGTCATGATGGATATTACTTAACCTGGGGAGTAATCATATCAACATGACCTTGACTTAGGAATCAGAAAGAGACAGGGTTTAAAGCATAAACCATACTCTCCAAATAATTTTTTAAATGCAGTTTCCCTTAGAAAAGCAACATTAAGTATGTGTTTCTTCTTGCAAGATGGTAGAAAAAGAGAATCTATTTCAGCAGGAAAAGTCCTGCACTGAGTTCTTTTTAATATATTTACTTATTTATTGGGCTGCACCAGGTCTTAGTTGGGATCTAGTTCCCCAACCAGGAATTAAACCTGGGTCCCCTGCATTTGGAGCTCAGAGTCTTTGCCACTGGACCACCAGTGAACTCCCCCATACAGAGTTCTGATTTTAAATATAAATTAAAATATTGTCAAGATACCCAGAATAAACCTATTTTACTAGTAGACCAACAGGTAAGAATGAAACACTTAGGGCACTCCTGCTAACATCTTATTGTAACATTTGTTTGAGTGTTTTCACTTCTTTTCCACAGAATAGTATGTAGTAATTAAAAGACAGCAAGTCTTTGATTAGTATGAAAATGGTACTCTGTTATTAAGAGTAGTTAATAATGCCTTCTGTGCAATTAGTAGGCTAAAACCTGAAGAATCCTTAAGAGGTTTTTTACATGTAGGATGAAGACTTCACTGGCATGAGGACTAGGAAAGAGATGCTAAGAACAGCAGATCTTTCAAAACGGTGAGAACAGTTTACTTAATTGAGAAATTGGCAAGGCACAGTCACTCAGAAAAAAGTTTGGCAGATCTGGTAATAACAGCCATGAAACTCAAGATCTGCCTGGCAAGGAAGTTACTCAATGCCATTCTTGAAAGTTTTTATTCAACAAGTAAATACAATCAATCAATTGTTGGCCCCTGATTTCCAGCCTATCTCATAGTAGGCTTCCTAGCCTACCCCATTGCAATATTATTAATTCCTGCCAACTTCCCACGTTGAGGAACCAACCTCCAGGGGTCTTTGGGTAACCACTGAAAGCGGTCTGATGATTCTTATTTGGTCCTATATTAATAATCTCTGAAATATCCATAGAGCAAATATTGAAAAGTAAACCACTAGGTTAGAAAGAAACTGTACATTTTTCCCTGAGACAATGATTTTCCCCTATGGCATTGACCAAGGATCATGTACTTCATCTTTCAGCTCATTTAATAGTTAAATTTTACATGTATTTTTAAAGTCAGTTATGGCTCCATCATAACTGCACAGCATAGTATCTGCCACTTTGTAGGTATTACAACACTTTGTTCAATAAATGAATGTATGGATCAAGTAGATTATTTTTAGCACAGAAATGCTCTTCTACCAAACTGTAAGACATACAAAATTTACACATGTTCACTTTATCAAAAGCAGCCTGAAGATTCACTAATGTGTTGGTCGTGTAAGTCATGTCTGACTCTTCGTAAGCCCATCGCCTGTAGGCCGCTGGGCTCCTATGTTCAAGGGATTCTCGAGGCAAGAATACTGTAGTGGGTTGCCATTCCCTTCTCTAGGGGAACTTCCCAACCGAGGGATCGACACCAGGTCGCCCACACTGCAAACAGTTTCTTTACCATCTGAGCCACCAGGGAAGTTCCACTACCTCGGGACATATGTAGAATCTTGGCCATATCGATGAGATTTTCATTTTCCTTGTCCTTGACCTAAAAGTTTACTAAGTAACCTGATTGTGTGAGCAAGTTTCCAGGAAACGTAAATAGTATTTCAGAGAATGTTCAACTTACTAAGGTCAAAATCTTGTCATTGTACTTGGAAGGCATCAAATTGAATTTAAATACTATGCTATTCATAACATTAATCTAATTCATATATCTTCAGGGTATTTCCAGATAACCCTTCCATGACCATTGCCTCTAATCATTTGATGGAGTCATGAGCACTAAAGTTCTATTTAAAGAAACACTGAATTCAGATGGTCTTTCCTTCAGTTGTTCTGAGTNAGCTATGGAAACAGATCATCTTTTTGACTTGGCCTGATACAGACATGGGTTGCTATTTAAGGAAATAAATGGCTTTAAATCTTCTTCAATTAAGAATGGCTATCCTTTCCCAGCTTCCTGGTGGCTCAGAGGTTAAAGCATCTGCCTCCAATGTGGGAGACCTGGGTTCAATCCCTGGGTCGGGAAGATCCCCTGGAGAAGGAAATGGCAATCCACTCCAGTATCCTTGCCTGGAGAATCCTGTGGACAGAGAAGCCTAGTGGGCTACAGTCCATGGGGTCACAAAGAGTCGGACACAACTGCACGACTTCACCTTCACCTTCATCCTTTCCCAAAACTGTATTTTATACCTCTATTATGTGTATCACTGAGAAGAGCCCTTCTCACAATTTATTTCTCATATGTGAAAAGTTATATAATCCTAAACCAGTTCTTTTGTGTAAAATTTGTTGAATAGGTGATAGCAATCAAGTTAATAAAGCACTTTTACAGAGAGATAATTTTTATGGCAGATAGTATGACAATGGGAAAGGGATGAGCCAAAATTATAGTAAATGGAGGTGATTTTGTTAAAAAGAGAGTGAGGAATACAAGAATCCTGTAATGTCCTGTCTGGTTCTTGAGATGATGCCTGGTTTTTAAACAATAGCATGGAGAGACTACTTTCTTTATTGCCTTTTCTGGGTATCAACTGTAATTCACTTCCAAAACATTGTAACAATAATGTTTATATATGGGAGACCCAAAATTAAAATAGTTTATGCTTGGAACTCTTTTTTAAAAGTATTCCATAACCATTTACATAATAGCCAATCAAGTGATCTTGGTAAAGTACACAGGAAACCACCAAAACTGACTGATATAGAACAAGTAGCTTTAATGTGCGATTATTTCAATAACTGATCATCTTAATCTATTTCTTTAGGAAGATCTTTGTGAAATACTATCTTCTTCTAGAGATGAAAATAGTGAAATAAAATGGAAATGAGATCAAAATGTATTATACATAGAAATTTTAAAAAGAGGCAAATCTTAAATTGATCCAACTAACTCTTTATTCTTTATGTAATCTGGGGTATTTCTCTGCCACTAAACAGAAAGATTTATATTCTCTGAAAGAGTCATTGCCCTATAATTAAAGAGCTATCGTTTTGTTTATTCTGCTTTGAGGGAGGTATTTTTTTTTAATCACTTCTGTGAACATTCTATCTACAAAATCAGAGCATTCAATTTTTTTTAAATAGGAGGTTAATAATTAGATGTTAAAGCTTTTTAAAGCACCATATTTCTTTGATGGAATTAGTGTTTCATTAAAAAGTTAATTGAAAATTTTTAAAGTGGAATTCTTTTCATATCCATCAGAATTGCTGAATAATTTGATCTGAACAGTCTGCAACTCTATAGGCATTCTCTACACATTTTTGCTGTTGTATTCAAATAAATTCTAGGTCATTATTAAAGTCCCTAAGACAACAGAAACATCCTCAGTTGATTCCAATGAGTGCTTAGAAGGTCCCCAAACTGCAGTACTCTGACCTAGGATCCCTAGGAGACAAGTGGAGAGATAAGAAAGACAGGCCCTTCTAAGAGTGCCTGAAGCATCCATGGCAGAGTGACAATCAGTTCAGTTCAGTTCAGTCGCTCAGTCGTGTCAGACTCTTTGCGACCCCATGAATCATGGCATGCCAGGCCTCCCTGTTCATCACCAACTCCCGGAGTTCACTCAGACTCAGGTCCATTGAGTCGATGATGCCATCCAGCCATCTCATCCTCTGTCGTCCCCTTCTCCTCCTGCCCCCAATCCCTCCCAGCATCAGAGTCTTTTCCAATGAGTCAGCTCTTCGAATGAGGTGGCCAAAGTACTGGAGTTTCAGCTTTAGCATCATTCCTTCCAAAGAAATCCCAGGGCTGATCTTCAGAATGGACTGGTTGGATCTCCTTGCAGTAAGAACATGCAAAACTATAATCTGAAGAATAATCTAGGATTGGCCACTTGCTAGGGCACAGAGCAAGCCTCAATAAATTTAAGAGTATAGAAATTATTTCAAGCATCTTTTCTGACCACACCTACGTGAAATTAGAAATAAACCACAGAAAAGAAATGAGGAAAAAAATGATTACATGGAGACTAAGGCTTAGAGGTTAAAGCTTCCTCCTGGAATTGGGAGACCTGGGTTCAATCCCTGGGTCAGGAAGATCCCTGGAGAAGACAATGGCAACCCACTCCAATACTCTTGCCTGGAGAATCCGATGGTGGGAGGAGCCTGGTAGGCTACAGTCCATGGGTCGCAAAGAGTCGGACACGACTGAGCGACCTCGCTTTGCTTTGCTTCAATCCAAAGGGCAATAAAGATAGGGACCATAATGGATGTATGCAAGGCTTCCCTGGTGGTTAAGCAGTGAAGAATCTGCCTGCAATGCAAGAGACATGAGTTTGATCCCTGTGTCAGGAAGATGCCCTGGAGAAGGAGATAGAAATACACTCTAGTATTCTTGCCTGGGGAATCCCATGGACAGAGGAGCCTGGCGGGCTACAGTCCACGGACTCACAAAGAGCTGGGCACCCCTGAGTGACTAAGCCACCACCACCAAACAAAGAGTGAATATGACACCTGGTTGAGGAGATTAAAGAAGGCTTTATGAGGCTTTACAAATTCACCCATCGAGCTAAATAGTGTAAGAGATTTGGAAATGCATTCAGCCATTATTGGGTAAACATCCAGTTTTATAGAAATTACTAAAGAGCATTTCAAGTAGCTCATTATGGCCAATTTTATTTTCCAGTTAAATAGTTTCTTAGACACAAAAGGAAAATTAATACACCAGCATGTGGCTCAGCTGGTAAAGAATCCACGTGCAATATGGGAGACCTGGGTTCGATCCCTGAGTTGAGAAGATCCACTGGAGAAAGGAAAGGCTACCCACTCCAGTATTTTGGCCTGGAGAATTCCTTGGACTATACAGTCCATGGGGTCACAAAGAGTCGAACATGACTGAGCGACTTTCACTTTTACTTTCACATGGGGAAGGAAGTAGCAACTCATTCCAGTTTTCTTGTTTGTGAAATCCCATGGGCAGGGGAGCCTGGCAGGCTACAATTCATGGGGATGCAAAGAATTGAACATGAGTAAGTGACTTAGCACATCCCAAGAAAGGAATAATTTGGGAGTGAAAATAGGTCTGGAGACACTGTTCCTAGGTTTTTCATGGGGTGAAACTGAAGCACCAGGATAAGACCAACCTTCCAAGCTTCCCATTCTTTTCAGGAGGATACTGTCAGGTTCCTCAGAAATGCACGACTCTACCCACCAGACCTAAAACCATAACACAGGAAGGCTGAACACTGGAAATATGAGCTGTCTGACTTGGGTGTCAAAAAGTGAATTAGCTGCATTTTCCACTCTGGGTACATTGTCGCTGCATTTTCCACCCTGGGTACAATTTTAGAGATGCAAATATGTCAGAAGCCTTGCTAAAAACTTGCTATAAATATATTTTTGAATCAAATGCATGAAATTTACATTTATTTTCCAGGACATTTTATAAATATGAACCCATGCCCTTGACTATGACAGGGATGATTTTTGGAAGGGAATTCAAATGATCTTACCTCTAGGTTTTAGTAGGAGTGTGTCAGATCCCTTATTTTAATCAACCCTCCAATTTGCCAAACCATGATTATATCTTGTCCCTTGAGCAGCAAACTTATCTTGTGTGGGTGTGTGCTAAGTTGCTTCAGTTGTTTCCAACTCTTTGTGGCCCTATGGACTACAGCCGCCAGGCTTCTCTGTCCATGGGATTCTCCAAGCAAGAATGCCATCCTCCAGGGGATCTTCCCAACTCAGGGATCGAACCTGCGTCTCTTATGTCTATTTTGGCAGGTGAGTTCTTTACCACTAGCGCCCCCTAGAAAGCACCCCTTATACAAAGGAATAAAACTCCATAAATGTCTATGAATTCAAGCTCAACAGCTATTTATGAGATTTTATTATCACTAGGCATGATATTAAGAGCATTTGCACAGCCTAAAGAAGAGATCTGTAGTCCAGCAAGCTTATATGACTGACCCCAGGTGTCCTATACCTATTGTCAAGCCTCATCACAGATTTCCATACATATCAGCCTCTATATGGTCTTCTCTGGTGGCTCAGAGGTAAAGAGTCCACCTACAATGCAGGAGACACGGGTTTGATCCCCAGGTCAGGCGATCCGCTAGAGAAGGAAACAGCAACCCATGCCAGTATTCTTGCCAGAGAAATCCCATAGACAGAGGAGCCTGGTGGGCTACAGTCCATGGGATTGCAAAAGAGTTGGATATTACTTAGCGACTACTACTACTACTAAGTTGCATTAGTCCTGTCCGACTCCGTGCGACCCCATAGACGGTAGCCCACCAGGCTCCGCCGTCCCTGGGATTCTCCAGGCAAGAACACTAGAGTGGGTTGCCATTTCCTTCTCCAATGCATGAAAGGAAAAGTGAAAGAGAAGTCGCTCAGTCATGTCTGACTCTCAGCGACCCCATGGACTGCAGCCCACCAGGCTCCTCCATCCATGGGATTTTCCAGGTGAGAGTACTGGAGTGGGGCTAAACAACACCAACAACAGCCTCCATACTTGCAATGCAGTAGTGTTGGCATAACAGCCCACCTCCCACAGCAAAAACCCATGAACATTCCATTTATAAGCACTATATCTGCAACAGCTCAAAAGATAAAATACTTACGCATGTTATAAGTTAAGTAAGTTAAAGTCACTCAGTCGTGTCCGACTCTTTGTGACCCCATGGACTGTAGCCCACTAGGCTTCTCTGTCCATAGGATTCTCCAGGCAAGGATACTGGAGTGGATTGCCATTTCCTTCTCCAGGGAATCTTCCCAACCCAGGGATCAAACCCAGGTCTCCCACATTGGAGGCAGACGCTTTAACCTCTGAGCCAACTGCCTCTTTATGCATGTTATAAGTGTGGTCCCAAAATAATATCAAAGTCTTCCCTCAAGAAAGCTATAGATTGCCCTTGCTGCACGACACCAGCTAAAGAGAAGAACCCTGCTCTTCTTATTTAACCATCTCTCATGGACTAAGAAATATATAACTTCACTGTCACTTCAAGAATTTCAATGGAGAGTGATTACCTAATAATCAACAGTTAAATGGTTTCTGATATAATCAGCATGTTTAAATAATTTTTAGATGAAAAAATAAATTTTTTTTCTCAATAGCTAATAGGATTTATGATGGGCTTGGAATAATTGGCCAGCCCAATCTCCAGATGCTCTATCTGCTCCATCATGCTGGCATAGACCACAGTTTAAAATGAGTTGCGGCTGCTATATTTACAGTGCATAACCAACAAGAACCTGCTGTCTAGCACATGGATCTCTTCTCAGTGTAATATGGCAGCCTGGATGGGAGGGAGTTTGGGGAGAATGGATACATGTATACATTTGGCTGAGTCCCTTTGCTGTTCACCTAAAACTATCACAACACTGTTAATAGGTTATATCACAATACAAAATAAAAAGTTTAAACACAAAAATGAACTGTGGGACAAAACTTCCTGTGAAGAGCCAAGCATACGCAAGTCGTATACCTGGCATCAGAGCTTTCTGAATGTTGATTGGCTTTCTATGTCTACAGGTCATAACGTAACACTACTCTTCCCTTAGAACAAATGTTTAGCCCAGTTACAGTCATCCACTCAGGATTGATTCATGTTTTATTTTGGGGGATAATCACATCTTCTAGAATGGCTAGTATCTCTGTCCTAACTGAAAATGGTGACATCAGAGAGTTAAAGATTTACCAGAAAGAAAATTAAATAGTTAGATATTTAAATATAGAGAAAAGTGTCTTTCTACCCTCCTCACAATTTCTCCTTTTGCCAGATTTGATTCATTCATCCCTAAGAAACTATACTGGGAGTCTGTGTTTCCTTATGGTACAATTTCCTGTCTTGTTGCCCACAACAGAGTAAAGCTTTATTGTGGTCTTTTCTATTCTATTTTTCTAGTCTACCCCTCTGTGTTCATTTAATGCTTCAAAATTTGTGAAAGATTAGCCTGGTTGAAGTATCAGGAAAAATATGGAAATGAAATAAATCTTTCTCACTGAATATTCCCAGCATTTAGGAGGTAGCATCATATAACGGAATGAAGGTAGAAATTAGCAAGTCAGCTTCAGTCAGTTCAGTTCAGTCGCACGGTCGTGTCCGACTCTTTGCGACCCCATGAATCACAGCACGCCAGGCCTCCTGTCCATCACCAACTCCTGGAGTTCACTCAGACTCACGTCCATTGAGTCTGTGATGCCATCCAGCCATCTCATCCTCGGTCGTCCCTTTCTCCTCCTGCCCCCAATCCCTCCCAGCATCAGGGTCTTTTCCAATGAGTCAACTCTTCGCATAAGGTGCCCAAAGTACTGGAGCTTCAGTTTTAGCATAAGGAAGTAATAGTCATCTTCCCTTTTTCTCAGAACAATCATTTTTGGCTGAGCATTAAGGGAAAGGATTTAAACAAATAGATTAGCTTCACTACGGTGAGTGAGTTTCTAATTAATCTTTTTCCCATATAGCTCTTTTTCTCTTACCTGTTGCCACCTCTTGAACATGTTAGCAACGGTTGAATTATGCACCATCTAGTCAGGAAGATCCGCTGGAGAAGGGGTAGGCTACCCACTCCAGTATTCTTGGGCTTCCCTTGTGGTTCAGCTGGTAAAGAATCTGCCTACAATGCAGGAGACCTGAGATCGAACCCTGGGTTGGGAAGATCCTCTGGAGAAGGGAAAGGCCACCCGCTTCAGTACTCTGGTCTGGAGAATTCCATGGACTACAGTTCATGGGATTGCAAAGAGCTGGACACAACTGAGCAACTTTCACTTTCATGGACAAGTAACCCTGGAGAAGGAAATGGGAACCCACTCTAGTATTTTTGCCTAAAGAATCCATGTACAGAGGAGCCTGGTGGGCTATAGTCCATGGGGTCACAAAGAGTTGGATATGATTGAAAGACTAACAAGAACAAGATGGATAAGTAAAGGGTTTACCCAGTGGCTCAGCAGTAAAGAATCTGCCTGCAAGACGGCAGACTTGCAGGAGATGCAGTTTCAATCCCTGGGTTGGGAAGATCCCCTGGAGAAGGAAAATGCAATCCACTCCAGTACTCTTGCCTAGAAATCCCCATGGATAGGAGAGCCTGACGAGCTACAGTCCATGGAGTTGCAAAGAGTTGGATATGACTGAGAGACTAAAAAGCAACAACAATGGATAAACAATGCGTTTAACACAAACATCATATAATTTTCAGTAAACCTCTTTATTGGAGACATCTCACACCTATGAGCATCTCTCCGGAGATGTCCGCCTTGCTTCCATCTATGGGACCATATGTGAGCATCCTTAACCAACAAGCTGCAAATTACAGCTAGTTCCAGCACAGCCTTCTCTCCTCTGTGAGCTGAGTTAGCATTTAATCTTCTCAGGTGTGACTCACCAGTCTCTAAGGTGAGCTCACAGGCCTCTACAACCCATGGGTGGGAATGCACACAGACGTCTGTCAGCAAAAATATCCTATTCTTGACTCAGCCTCTTATGAGACTCAGAGGTAAATGACCATCAAAACATTAGAATCAGAAAGCCCTGGGTAGGTGGTCTCACATTTTTGTAAGGCAAGAAAGTAGTACTGGTGTCTTTGGAACTATTCTCACCTCTTAAGGATGTTGCTAAAACTTCATGAAAACAAGAAAAGTTACATTTAATATCCAGTTACATATATGTATGTGTGTGTGTGTGTGTACAAAGAAAATGAATTGCCTCTGTAATTGTTTAAATTATTCAGTCAATTTCCTGCTTGCCCTTCTACTGAGACCAAAAAATTGTGCCCAATTATAGAAGTCATCAGGGCAGCATAGTAGCAGCATCTATGTAACCAATTTTCCCAAATAACCAGCAGGAACCCCAAAGTAGCCTGACCCTTGTTTTCCATCCTAGTCTATAGAGAAAAGTCATTCCAACTGGGGGGAAGTTTTTATGCATAAACCTTCTTTGTTTCAACTTTTAGTTAATCATCTATATAAATGGTACAACAAATATTGTTACATAAGAAGTCATATTTTTATCATTGATTTTAGCCTCATCTTTATCTATATCTCATGTTTCAGGTAAAAATTCAATGAATAAAGACCAATTATATGTTACAGACAGGGGAGTGATTGAGTTTTAACTGAAGACTATGTACTCTTCACAGAAGATTTTGTAAATATATTCTAATGCTCTGTTGATGCTGAGTGTTCAATAGAAAAATTGTTATAATTTGCACATCATAAGCTTCATATAATTAATTTGGCAACAGCACAGCCTTCAAACATTGCAGAACACAAGCATACACACAGTTTTGGGATCGTCTCTTCGGTTTTCCAGGAAACAAGCCAAATTCCCTCCAAACTAGAGGGATTCATTTTTTCCCATGATTTTCTAAAGAGGAATCAGGCTGGTGTGTGTGTGTGGTGGCGGGGGTGGGTGGATAAAGGGACAAGTGGAGCACAGATGCGCACATACCCCCTCGCGTGCAGGCGCCTCTGAGCACTCTGTGCAAGAGACATATGGCCTCCTTTACTCCTCTGACACGAGCTATCTGTACGTCAAATAGTTGACAAGGGGAAATTCTCTGATGCTACTTTTTATTGAGGGAGCATAGCTTTGATGACAGTTAGGAGGTATACAGTTGGCTCAGTAGTAAACATTCTGCCTGCAACGCAGGAGACTTGGCATGTAGTTAGATATTGCTTTCGTATCCAGTCTCAAAATCTTTCCCTTTAATTAGAACTTTAGAGCATTAACACTTCATATAAGTATAGTTACATGGACACAGGTTTAAACCTACAATCTTGCTACATTTTTATTTTCCTGTTTCCCTTTTATATTTTTTGGCCTTCTTTGGATCAACTGAATATTTTTTATAATTCCATTTTATTTTTTGTTGGCTCATTGCTTTCACTGTACTCTTATTTTGTAACTTTAATGGCTTATTTGAAATTAATACACACTCCTTTAACTTTACCTGGTGAGCCACCAGGGGTTGAGGGGCTCAGATGGTAAAGAATCCTCCTGCAATGCGGGAAAGCTGGGTTCAATCCTTGGGTTGAGGAGATCCCCTGTAGAAGGGAATGGCTACCCACTCCAGTATTCTGGCTTGGAGAAGTCCATGGACTATATATTCCATTGGGTGGCAAAGAGTTGGACATAACTGAGAAACTTTCACTTTCCTTTAACTTTTTACATTCTACTTTCAAGTGATATTAAGCACTTCACTGATAGTTTGAACCTTACAGTAGTATGCTTCCATTTTTCTCCCTTCCTAACATTTGAGCAGCTGTTCGCATACATTTCACTTTTATATGTTTTATGAACCCCACACTACATTGTTATCTTTTTCATTTTTTTCTTCCAATTTTCTTGAAATATCATTGACATACCACACTGTGTAAGTTTAAGGTGTACAGCATACTGATTTGATTTATACACATCATGAAATGATTACTACAGCAAGGTTAGTGAACCTCTATCATCTCATATAGATATAAAATTAAAGAAATGGAAAAAAAATTTTCCTTGTGATGAGAATTCTTAGGATTTACTCTCTTCATTTTCATAGTAAAACATACAGCAGTGTTAGTTTTACTTATCGTGTTGTATATTACATCCCTAGTATTTGTTTATCTTTTTTTTAATTTATTGGAATATATTTGGTTTATAATGTTGTGCTGCTTTCAGGTATATGAGTCAGAAAAGTGGATCAGTTATACATATATCAACACATATATCCATTCATTCTTTGGATTTTCCCCAGATAGTCCTGCTGCTACTGCTAAGTCACTTCAGTCGTGTCCGACTCTGTGCGATAGTCCAGTGCAGAGTATTAAATAGAATTCCCTGTGCTCTATAGCAGGTTCTTATTAGTTATCTATTTTATGTATAATAGTGTGTATATGTCAGTCCCAGTCTCTCAATTTATTTCCCCCTGTAATCATGTTTGTTTTTTCTACATTTGTGACTGTACTTTTGTAAATAAATTCATTTTTACTCTTTTATAAGATACATATAAGCAATACCATATGATACTTGTCTTTCTGTATCTGACTTACTTCACTCATGACAGTCATTAGGTCCGTCGATATTGCTGTAAATGGCATTATTTTCTGCTTTTTTATGGCTGAGTAGTATTCTATGATATATATATATATATATATATATGCCACATTTTTTTTATACATTCCTCTGCTGTTAGACATTTAGGTTGCTTCCATGTCCTGGAAGAGTGTGCTTTCAATATATGACTTAAGGGAGATATTCAGACTAAAATTGTTTTTGACAAGACTTGCTGACATCCTTCCTTTTTTCAACTTTTTATTTTATACTGGAGTATAACCAGTCCATTCTGAAGGAGATCAGCCCTGGGATTTCTTTGGAAGGAATGATGCTAAAGCTGAAACTCTAGTACTTTGGCCTCCTCATGCAAAGAGTTGACTCATTGGAAAAGACTCTGATGCTTGGAGGGATTGGGGGCAGGAGGAGAAGGGGACGACTGAGGATGAGATGGCTGGATGGCATCACTGACTCGATGGACATGGGTTTGAGTGAACTCCGGGAGATGGTGATGCACAGGGAGGCCTGCCGTGCTGTGATTCATGGGGTCTCAAAGAGTCAGACACGACTAAGTGACTGAACTGACCTGAATAGCCAGTTACTTCCCTGGTAGCTCAGACGGTACAGTGTCTGCCTACAATTCGGAAGACCCGGGTTCAATCCCTGGGTCGGGAAGATCCTCTGAAGAAGGAAATGGCACTCCACTCCAGTACTCTTGCCTGGAAAATCCCACGGATGGAGGAGCGTGGTAGGCTACAATCCGTGGGGTCGGAGAGAGTCGGACACGACTGAGCGACGTCACTTTCACTTTCATAGCCAGTTAACAGTGCTGTGGTAGTTTCCGGTGCACAGCAGAGCCCCTCAGCCACACATGCACAGTATCCATTCTCCTCCAACTGCCCCCATCCCAGCTGCCACACAGCATCAGGCAGAGCTCCCTGTGCCATGCAGTAGGTCCTGTTGGCTGTCCATTTTAAATACAGCAGTGTGTCCACGTGGATCCCAGATTCCCTGACTAGGCCCCCCATTCTCCCTGCCCCCAGCAGCCACAGGGTCATTCTCTAAGTCTGTGAGTCTGTTTCTGTTTTACAAATAAGATATATTAATAGATGAAACAGAGACAAAACTTTATTTGTATCATTCCTCTTCAGATTCCACATATAAGAGATCTGACATCCTTGTCTTTGTTCTTAACGTATCTAACGTTTTTTCTCTAGCTCCTTTAAGACTGTCTTCTTAATTAGATTATCATGTGCCTTGACATGGTTTTATTCATATTTTGTAGCTGGATTTTATTTAGATTTTTGGCTTTCTGGGCTTATAGTTTTCATCAAATTGCAAAAAATTTTAACCAGTATTTCTTAAAACACTTTTTTTCTTTTCTACCTCCGTTAGTGGTTCCAACTACATATATGTTAAGCTGCTTGATGTTGCGCCATAGCTCATTAATGCTGTGTTAAATTTTGTATTCTCTTTTATCTCTGTGCTTCATCTAGTAATATAATTTCAAGTTTGCTAACCCTTTTTTTCCTGCAAGATCTAATCTACTATTAATCTAACCAAGTATATAATTCTTGTCACATATTATAATTTCATCTCAAGTTTGATTTTGGTCTTTTTATATCATTCATGTATATGTTTAGGCTTTTAATATCTATATTTATAATGCAACTATAATACAATTATAACAGTTTTAATGCCCTTGTCTGTAAAAATCTTTGTCAATTATAGGTCAGTTTTGATTGATTAAATTATATTGTCTGTATGAGTCTTGCTTTCTGTTGTTTCTTTGCATTTTTTGAATTTTTCATAAGTTTTTTTATAATTTATTTTATTGAAGTATAATGGTGTGTTAATTTCTGCTGCACAGCATCGATTCAATCATGCTTTTTTTTTTTCATGTCTTTCCATTGCAACTCATCATGGGGTATTGAATACAGTCCCTGTGTTATCATCACAGGGTGTTGAATACAGCTCCCTGTGTTATCATCACAGAGTGTTGAATACAGCTCCCTGTGTTATCATCACAGGGTGTTGAATACTGTCCCTGTGTTATCATCACAAGGTGTTGAATATAGTCCCTGTGTTATCATCACAGGGTATTGGATACAGTCCTCATGTTATCATCACAGGGTGTTGAATACAGTCCCCGTGTTATCATTACAGGGTGTTGGATATAGTCCCTGTGTTATCATCACAGAGTGTCGAATACAGTCCCTGTGTTATACAGTAGCACCATGTTGCTTTCCATGCTGTGTACACCAGCTTGCCTCTGCTAATCCCAAACTCCCAATCCATCCTCCCCTACCCTCTGTCCCCTGGTAACCCCAAGCCTGTTCTCTGTGTCTGTGACTCTGATGTCATATCACATTTGTCTTTCGCTTTCTGACTTAGTATGATCATCTCTAGGTCCACCCATTTTAACAGGTTTCTCTGTTTTAGTTATAGTTCACATACCATGAAATCCATGCTTTTATAGTATACAATTAAGTGACTTTTAGAATTTTAGAGGGTTGAAAAGCCCCTATTTCTATATAATTTTAGAACATTCATCATCCCCCAAATAACCCACATCCAATATTAATCTATCCCCATTCTTCCCCTCTTCTATCCTACCCTGGGAAATCATTAATCTGCTTTCTGTTACTATGGATTTGCCTATTCTGAACATTTCATACAAGGTAATCATATTAATCTCATATGACAATCATATTAATCTGATATGACACAGCCTAATAGGATAATCTAAGCATAATGATCTGGTAAATAGTTTGTTGTGATTGGCTTCTTTCACTTAGTACAGTGTTTTCATGATTTATGGAAGTTAAGCTGTATCAGTGCTTCATTTCTTTCTATTGTTGAATAATCCTCCATTTTATGGTGCAATACATTTTCTTTATCTGTTCATTAGTTGCTACATAGTTGGGTTATTCATATCTAGAAAACTTGTATTGGATGCCAAATGTTATGTCTTTTACCTTATTGGATTTTTTTATTCCTATAAAAAGTATAGGCCTTTTTGACTTTTGTCCATGGATGCAGTTATTTGGTGATGGTTTGATCTTTATGAATCTTGAGTTTAATAATTGTTAAGCAATAGCTTCCCAGGTGGCACCTAGTGGTAAAGAACCCACCTCCCAATGCAGGAGACATAAGAGACATGGATTCCACCCCTGGATTGGAAGATCCCCTGGAGGAGGGCATGGCAACCCACTCCAGTATTCTTGCCTGGAGAATCCCATGGACAGAGGAGCCTGGAGGGCTACGTCCATAGGGTCACAGAGTCGGACACAACTGAAGTGACTTAGCAAGCATGCAGGTAGGCAACACAAGAACACTGTTCGATCTAGGGCTAATTATCCCTCACCATCAAGACCCTATGCACAATATCCAATGGCCCATCGATCCAGAGGGCTTCCTGTCTGGCTGGTGGGAACAGGCACTATTTCTAGCCTTGTGTGAAAGTTGAGCACTAGAACCTCCAATCCTTTCCAGCGGTTCTTTCCTTGGCCTCAGAGAGCTTTCCCATATGTACATATCGGCTTATCTAAGATCCAAGAGCGACCCTCTCAAAATTCTCCACGAAGTTTTCTTCATAGTACTCCTTCCTGTGTACTCCAGCCCCCTCTCGGGCTCTCAGCTCTGTCTCCTCGACTCAGGGAAGCTGCTGGTCTTCTCCTTGGTTCCCTTCTCAATGCCATGGCCTGGAAACTCTCACAAAACTGTAACAATCCTGCAGCTGTGGGCTTCACTTCATTTATTTCCCATATTTCAGGGAAGGAATCACTGTCCTTCATCACCTGATGTGCCATGCCTTTGAAACTGTTGTTTCACGTATTTTGTGTGTTCTTTGGTTGTCTCAGGTAGGGTGATCCGTCTTGTTCTTGGTATTCCATCCCAGCTGAAAACAGATGTGTCATGACTCATATTTAAAGGGTTAAATTACCCCTTGTTGTTCAGCTGCTAAGTCGTGTCTGACTCTTTGCGACTCCATGGACTGAAGCATTCCAGGTTGCTCTGTCCTTCACATCTCGTGGATTTTGCTGAGACTCATGTCCATCGAGTCGATGATGCTATCTAATCCTCTCATCTTCTGTTGCCCCAATTTCCTTTTGCCTTCAATCCTTCCCAGCATCAGAGTCCTTTCCAATAAGTTAACTCCACATCAGATCGCCAAAGTATTGGAGTTCCAGCTTCAGCATCAGTCCTTCCAATGAATATTCAGGGTTTATTTTCTTTAAGATTGACAGGCTTGAGCTCCTTGCTGTCCAAGGGACTCCTAAGAGTCTCTCCAGCACCACAGTTTGAAAGCATTAATTCTTTGGTGTTCAGCCTTCTTTATGGTCCAACTCACATCTGTACACACCTACTGGAAAAACCATAGCTTTGACTACATGGGCCTTTGTTGGCAAAGTGATATCTTTGCTTTTTAATATGCTGTCTAGGTTTGTCATAGCTGTCCTTCCAAGGAGCAAGGGTCTTTGAATTTCATGGATGCATTCACCATTTGAGTGATTTTGGAGCCCAGGAAAATAAAATCTGTCACTGCTTCCACTTTTTAACTCTTGGTGGCTGTCAAAGCTGCAGCATTGAGACATGCAGACTATGTAGAAATTGTAAGCCCCAGCTTTCAGAGAAGGACGAGGGTGGCTTTTGTTTCTTCTAACAGATAACATGCTGATAACCATTCCTTTAGGAGATTCACTTGTGCCATTGCCTCCTTGAATGTGGGAACATTTATGTCTCCTCTCACAGGTGATCAGCGAGTTTGAAGCCTCTCCTGACTCATTTTCCTACAGAATTCCTAACCTGAGTCGGAATCGTCAGTATAGTGTCTGGGTGGTGGCCGTGACCTCAGCCGGCAGAGGCAACAGCAGTGAAATCATTACCGTGGAGCCTGTTGCTAAAGGTGGGTGGCACACTGCAGGAAGGACCTTATTTCCCATTACAGTCATACTGGCTTTACACCTCTGTTCTCTTTGAAATAAAGCTGATAATGCCCTACAAATCAAGTAAACCAAAATACCACGTGTTACTCATTTCAGCCCAAGAAATGGGTCACTGCTAGCTGGCACTGGGCTTTTGTGCCAATCGGAAAACCACCCCCTATGGATGAGCAGCTTTACAACTGCCAGTGTCTCATGAAAAATTAGAAAAAGGAGCCCCTGTCCATCTCTTAGAGTGAAAATCACTACATTACTGCTTCCCAAGCAAGTTCTACCATCTTCAAAATCAGGTATCATGCTTCTTAAGGAGAAATGTCTATTTTTTGGTCTATGGAATTTGAAACCTGATAAGAAAATCATTAGTCTTCTTAAATTGATGTTAAAGTGAAAGTTGCTCAGTCGTGTCCAACTCTTTGTGACCCCATGGACTGTAACTTGTCAACATCCTCTTTCCATGGAATTCTCCAGGCCAGAATACTGGAGTGGATTACCATTTCCTTCTCCAGGGGATCTTCTAGATCCAGAGATTGAACCTGGGTTTCCTTCATTGCAGACAGATTCTTTACCATCTGAGCCACCAGGGAAGCTAATGACAGAATGCTGTAAAGACCTTAGGTAACAAAATGAAGTTTGTTTTAGGAACAAAAAGTTCCACAAAGTGAATGTAATATCTTCACATTAAGATGTTATACTGGCCCTAAAGAGCACATATAGACACAGAATATTCTTACCTGACTTCTGGTAATTGTTGCCGCAGAGTGTTCAGAGTCCCCATAAATTAGCCCTCGTCAATGAACAAATGTATTTACCTCATAATTCCAAGCCAACCAGAGATGCTCCTGACTCTAGAATATACCACGTTGGAAATTTAGTACTCATAAGGCTTCCAGGTGCCTGAAAGAGAAAACAAACCTTCCAAGGTTCCAGCTTCTCACTCTTAACCAGGGTTCACCCAGAGCTGGAGATGATGATCGAGACGGCCTTTCCAGAAAGGAGCTGAGCTAGGGAATGCCTCTAGGGCGGTGCAGGCATCCAGAGGGCTGGCACCACCCAGGAGCCCCAGACCCTGGCAAACTGTAAACCATAATGGTCAAAAGGTCCAAGCTGGACAGACGGGGCTGCCCAAAGGCAGAAGAGGCAGGTACGGCTTATGTTGTAGTTGTTGGGAGGTCAAGGCAGGCTGGCAGTTCGCTCTAAAATCCAGGGTTAGGTTCAGGAAGAGGGCTGAGGCTTTGGTACAAGGAGGAGCAGATTGCAACCACAGACCCAGTCCTGGAGGAATGGTGTGCTGGGAGGGAGCCCAGGGTCAGAGGGCAGCACAGAGCTCAGGGCCATGTAGCTAGAGCACCACAGGAACGGGGAAGGACATCCAGGTTGCTGGTGAGGACAGTGTCTGATTAGAATCACCTGAGGTCCTCATTCAAAGCCAGCCTCCTGGAGTGCCCCCCTGAGATCCACTGAATCACAGAGCCAGAGAAAGAATCTGCATTTTTTCACCAAAGATTCAACGTGATTCTCTTGCCTGCTCCAGTTTGCTTAGCCTTAGAATTTCACAGTGGGATCCTATATATGCCAATTACCACCAACAGGTATTAATTCTAGAAACCGGGGGTGCTGGGCTTGAAGATGAAGTGGTTTTAGCCAGTGCTTTCACAAAACGCTGGTGGAAAAGCACTCCTAAGTCCTGGAATGAATTTTAGAAGTTAGAGTCAACATATTAAAGAAGTGAAATGAACAGAATGGAATAGAGTCAAGGAATCTAGACTAGGCTTGAAAAAAAGGTAGAAAATATCAGAATGCATGACACAGTGAGCATTCATGTGTAGAACCTTATTTTCATTCACACACACATAACATATGTGCAGTTTCTGGAATTCAATGTAAAATGTATATTTTTACAGGAGAAGGGGGCTATTGAAAAGCTTAAAAGCCCCACCTCTAGCTGAATTTCCCTAATCAACTCCCATTTTGCTGCATGAACATTCCTCCTCATATAAAAGGTTGGTCAGAAATCCAATGCCACCTGCCCAGGATATTTTTGTTACCATGATGGAAAATCAGAAATGCCAGTTACTGAAAGAGCATTCCACGGTGACAAGGTCTCCTCGCTGGGCCGCCTCTGAAAACACTCCCCTCAGGAGGAAGAGCCACAGTTTCCCTTGTGGGCAGGGCAAGTGGCTTCAAGCATGTGGATGGGTTCTGCTGTAACATTTGCTGCATAGAATAGACTCCGCCTCTGAGCCCACTGGCACTTCCTCGCTCTCTGCTCTGGCCTCCAGTGCTCAAAAAAACAAAAGTCAGAGTTGTCTGCTAGTTCATGATGACTTGTGTTCTAGACCAGGGTGACTCCTGTTGAGTTGCCTCCAGGAACTTCACCTTTCCTCGAAATCCAGTACTTTCCTGAGGAGCTGTCCCCCATCTCCATTGGTCAGTCTCAACTCTCAAGTCCAAAGTGGTGCAAGGGTCCCAACACTGGTCCCATCTTTTTGAGTCCAGAATCAGATTGGAACAGCTTCTGCCTGCAGGCTTCTTGTCTAGATGGGCTGAGCTTCTGGAGGGAGAATCCCGGAAACCAGGGTCCCAGGGTATGGCAGAGGCCAAGCAGATCATTTTGCCTCTGGAGGACTCATCTCTTGGTGCCTCTGCCAGCTTTTGTGTCTCACCCAAGAAGATGATGCTAGGAACCTGTCAGTACAGGGCCCCTCCAGCATCCAAGGAGGTCCCTGCAAACAGGACTGCCCTGGGCTTTTCCCTCCCCCCACCCCCATGTTCTTTGGCCTCTTTGCAACTGTCCCAGTGCCCAAAGTCCCCAGGAGAAGCTTTTGTTCCAGCATTTGAATCACTGTCCCAAACAAATAGTGATACTTCGAGAGAGGTCACTCCGGAATTTTTCCTTTAACGTTTATTTCCCTTAACATTCTTGCTGAAGATCAAGCTGATATAAAAAAGCTGGGAAAGTACCACAAAACTGATAAATAGAAGTCGTTTCAGTTTTACCTCTTCCTGTCTTGGGGCTTTATGTTTTGTTTTGTCTCTTCTCTCAGATATTAAAAGTATATTTTAATGTGCAGTTTGGGGTGGTGAGATAAATTGCTTAATAAAGTGCTTTGAAAAACAATTGGGCTCACAGAAAGCACAGCTTGGAGCTGCTAGGCTTGTGAAGTCCCATGTATTTAATTTGGGATCACTGTGTCTAATTGATACAAGGGGAGAAAATACTACAATTGGGATGTTCAGCAGTTCATATGTTCGTACAATGAAAATCCCTTAGACACACTCTGATACAAGGAATAGTGTTGAGAAGTGTGGCATTGATTGGCAGGGCTGCGCTCACCTTTGGGGGGTGTCACTGGTTTAGGGAAGGTCATCTTGGCCTCTGTAGACGAATCCATAGAGTCACTGTGCTTCTGCTCTGTTTGGTGGTCCAGCTCCGCACGAATCCTGACCTTCAGTGGCACGGTGACTACTCCCTGGATGAAAGACATTGCCTTGCCTTGTAAAGCTGTTGGGGACCCCTCTCCTGCCGTTAAGTGGATGAAAGACAGGTAACCAGTAACCCAATGTATGCCCTCAATAAAACTCTAGGAGAGTGCTTCACTGTGCTGGGTCTTGTGTATAAAGTTGTAGATTTACACTCGTGAAAGCTCCAGGAAAACTACCCAATCTTCTGCAAAGGAGAGGAAGCTGGTTGAGGGTGATGGGGGAGGAATCTCAGCTTTAGTACTAAAAGAATCTGATCTATCATGTCAATTCTCTTAAAATTCTTAGCTTTAACTTCATGAAAATGCTCCCAAGGAAAATAGTTTAGCCAACTGAATAATTTCTGTGTAAGTTTTCTGTACCTTATCATGAAAATCCCCTGAGATGAACATACCCAAGGAGACTGGAGACTTACACTTATCTCTTCTCCTTCCAAGACAATGGGCCAACCAACCCTAATTGAAATGCTCTGAGAAATTGCTTTAAGAAATGGAATACATTGTTGTTATTGTTGTTCAGTTGCTAAGTCATGTCAGACTCTGCGACCTCACACACTGCAGCAAGCCACTCTTTCCTGTCTTTCACTATCTCCCAGAATTTGCTCAAACTCATGTCCATTGAGTTGGTGATGCCATCCAACCATCCCATCCTCTGTCACCCCTTCTCCTCCCACCTTCAATCTTTCCCAGCATCAGGGTCTTTTCAAATGAGTCAGTTCTTCTCATCAGGTGGCCAAAGTCCTAGAGTTTCAGCTTCAGCATCAGTCCTTCCAATGAATATTCAGGTTGATTTCCTTTAGGATTGACTTGTTTGATCTCCTTGCATCAGTTCTTCAGCACTCATACTTCTTTACAGTCCTTTTGCCTTCTTTATGGACTATATTAGGACTTCGCTAATGTAAAACCTGGTTTTCCATGCTCGGAAGGAATTATTGAGATAATAACAGCTGAGATGGAAGGGAGCAAGTGGATGAATAGATTCCATTCATGTAACTTTTTAAAGTACTTTATTCAGAGGAAGAAATTAAGATATAAATAAAGGGCTGAGCATTCACTGATGAACCTAGAGATTTGAGATTGAGAAGAGTCCCTATTTTCAAACAAAGGCACTTCAAAGACATAAACTATGGAAATGATAGTCTTGGTATGTGTGTGCTAAGTCACTGAGTCATTGCAGCTAAGTGTGACTCTTTGCAGCCCCACAAACTATAACCTACCAGGCTTCTCAGTCCATGGGATTCTCCAGGCAAGAACACTGGAGTGGGTTGCTATGCCCTCCTCAGTGACTACTTTCTCATCTCTTTTAATGTCAGTTAAGGAAATAAGTAAGCTCCCAAGATTAAGTGGCATCCACCAGATGTGGGGATGGCCCTAGATGACTGGACAATCCCCTCTCCCTGTGGCCAAGGCTAAGAAATCACCAAGGGAGCTCTCTTTATACCAGGGTTGGCTCATCACCCTCTTGGCACACTGCAGTTCATTTCTGATGCCACAATCATTAACAACTGCAATTTTCCATGAATCTACAAGCCACCCAGAAACTTAATTGTCCTGATATGATCTGGTCAAAATGGTATATCTGCCCACAGAACCAATCTCGTTTGGGATATGACAAGCATTGACCTATTGTCAGGAGCCAGAAGCCACACAGACCTCCACACAGACTTCACTTCAACACAGCATTTTGTACAAATAATCAAACTCAGCTGTGTGACTGTTTTCATCATATAATCATGGTTTCAGTCAGTTCAGTTCACTTCAGTTGCTCAGTCGTGTCCGACTCTTTGCAACCCCATGAATTGCAGCACTCCAAGCCTCCCTGTTCATCACCAACTCCCAGAGTTCACTCAAAATCAGGTCCATCGAGTCAGTGATGCCATCCAGCCATCTCATCCTCTGTCATCCCCTTTTCCTCCTGCCCCCAACCCCTCCCAGCATCAGAGTCTTTTTCCAATGAGTCAACACTTCACATGAGGTGGCCAAAGTACTGGAGTTCAGCTTTAGCATCTTTCCTTCCAAAGAACACCCAGGGCTGATATCCTTTAGAATGGACTGGTTGGATCATGGTTTAGTTCTTACTTAATATAATATTCCAAATGGGTTGTCTTCGTCGGAGGGTGTTTATGCTTTTCCCCAACCTCAGCTAACTTAGATTGTAATTTCTTTAATCTGCGCCTTTTTCTTCCTGTGAGGTAGTAACGGGACACCCAGCCTGGTAACGATTGATGGGCGGAGAAGTGTCTTCAGCAATGGCAGCTTCGTCATCCGCACTGTGAAGGCAGAGGACTCTGGCTATTACAGCTGTATCGCCAATAACAACTGGGGGTCGGATGAAATTATCTTAAATTTACAAGTACAAGGTACCATGTCTGAGGGTTCTTCTTAATGCTACTTTTTGTATGTATGCTTATGTGCAAAGAATGAAAGTGAGCAAATTTAAAAATCAGCCTTTGTAAAGAACTAATTGCTACTTTCATATAACAAAAGCATAGATGTTCATTTTGGAGATTAGATTTAAACAAATCAAAGTAAAAAAAAAAAGCATTCATAACCTGAGAGCTAACACTGTTTCCATATTTTCATATGAGAACCTAGTCTCATCTGTCTTTGTGTGTGCATCGCTGAAAAAGCCCTTCCTAATAACATGCTAATTGCATGATTTATTCCACATGTATATAAGCATCACCCAAAAAACACCAGCAAGAAATAATTCCAAACTGAGATGCTTTATGAATGTTAATTAACTCACTAGGCATATGCAATGCATAGTAAAAGGACACTAGCTGAAACTCTATAGGGCATTCATGTTTAATTATGTATTTAATACAGTGTATGTAATTTTTCTTGACTTCATACTCCAAAACTACGTGACAAATTTAAGACCATCAAATTAAAAGCATGCATAAAATCCCAAATGGCTTCTGATGGGGTTCAAATTTGGATGCACAGTGATATTTTATTAGTAGAAAAATCAAAGTGTATAAGTTTCCAGATGTAAGTGTTATTACATTAATAATAATATAGTGTTAACAATATTGTCACATTAAATTAATCACATTAATTTGTGTTATCATATTAATAAATCACAGAAGGCTTGATAAAAAATAAAATAAATGTTGCCCTCATTGGGAGGGAAGGGAAGGAGAACTATCTATTTTTTTAAATAATGTAAAATTGACCTGGAATTTCAAGTAACTTGAAGTTGGGATAATTTCAGGGCATTTTTCAGAGATAGACACTGTGTTATAACTCTAAAGAGATGAATCTATTTTTCATGGCTTTAGGTTAATACCAGGCTTCTCTCAGAGGAAAAGAGAAGGACATTTTATGAGAAGCTTTCTATATAATTTTGATAACCTTACTCCAAATTTCTTCAGTATTTCTGTTCAGAGAGCTAATCCAAGATATTACTAAGGGTCATTGATAAGAAGTATGTATTCTTCGAACCTTATGTGACAATTCAAGTGTGTGTACTCAATGGTGCACCTATGATTTCAGTGGAGAATGTGTGTGTGTGTGTGTGTGTGTGTGTGTGTGTGTGTGTGTGTTGCCTCTTGGAAGGGTGGGTCAAATAATGGAAATTTTTGCAGTTTTTTTCTCACTAGCTACACTTATCTTCCCCCTTTCATATAGCTGAGAACAGAAAAGCTAAGTGGGTGCCATTTGTCTTTGTCATTTGAATCATGGCTGAAATTCAGAGTACAATAATGCATGTATCTTTAGTAAGTTCACAGAAGGTTTTAATGAGTGATAAGCAACTCAGATACTCAAGGAATTGGCAGGGGAGTGAAGAAATAAATCCAAGTAGAAATGGGGTTTAATTTCTTTAAAGAATAGAATCATTCTGTTCTATCTCTTTAGGCCAAGATATCAACTAAATAGACATTTTGACAGACATGAATTGCATATTTTGTCAACCTGAAACATTTATTTAATAAGTGGCTGTTAAAAATCATTTGGTAAATGACTGTTAAAGAAGACTGAAGATGTGAACAACTAATTCTTGTTTTCTAAAAACTGCTTCCTCTCTAGTTCCACCGATCAGCCTCGGCTCACAGTTTCAAAAACCACCTCTTCTTCCATCACCCTCTCATGGCTCCCTGGGGACAATGGAGGCAGCTCTATAAGAGGTAAGAAGAAAGAGGTTGCCCACAGTGGTTGATTAATTGACATTATCCACAAGTTGATAAGTGACACATTTTTATCAAATAATTATCATATGTTAGTTTATTTATCCCCCAAACTTATCATATAATGAATTCTTCCATTACCTACACACACCCCCCCAAAAAACACACATCTATTTTTATAATGTTTGTTGTCACTTACTCATTCATCCAAGGAAATCCATTCACAGAATCAGTACCATGCATCCAATCTGAGTGAAATATTAACACATGCCAATAAAGAACATGAGTATGAGTAAACTCCAGGAGAGAGTGAAAGACAGTGAAGCCTGGCGTGCTTCGGTCTGTGGGGTCACAGAGAGTTGGACATGACTTAGCAATTGAACAACAGCAATAAAGAAAGAAAAAACAAATGTGGTGCCTCTTCCCTAAGAGGCTACATTGTGTTTCTTCCCCTTGTTGTCAACACTGCTTCTTCTGTTCAGATACTCATTCCTTCAGTTGAGTAACCACAGCGACTGTTCTAATTTAGAATGGACTAAAAGATGGGAGTGACCTAGTTCCACAAATCTTTTGCAATCAGGAGTAGAAAAGAATAAGGGTATTTAAATGGAAGGAAGGGGCTTCCCTGGTGGCTCAGAGGGTAAAGAATCTACCTGCAGTGTGGGAGACCTGGGTTCAATCCCTGGCTTGGGATGAACCCCTGGAGAAGGAAATGGCAACCCACACCAGTATTCTTGCCTGGAGAATCCCATGGACAGTGGAGCCTGGCAGATTACAGTCCATGGGGTCACAAAGAGTCAGACATGAGTGAGTGACTAACACGTTCACTTTCATAAACTGAAGGAATGAGCTAGCCTGATGATTCCAGCCTCAATAGGATTGGGAGAATATTCTGAGCAATACATGGACCAAGCAGAGAGAAAGAACCCAGGGAGCAACTGCAGATGCATGAGATTAAGGAGCAAGTGACAAAAGGGGTCCTAGAGCAGCTGGGAGAGGCTGGAGGACAGATTTCTGCAGGCAGAGGACAGCCTTCTTCTGAGAGAGGAGGAAGGTGAAGAGACAACTGGACAAACAGAGCCATTTTAGAGCCAGGCCAGTGGCGTCTGGAGCCAGCTCATTTCAGCACGTGATAGCAAGTTGCCGCTCCTCTTCCCAGCTTTGCCCTCAGTAATCACAGCCAGGTCAGGGATATTTGCACACCACCAAAGTAAAAAATGCTACCCATAGGGGCTTTTCTTTTTTCAAGAGCCAATTGTTAAGCATTGATTAATGTTCTACTGGGTGAAGGGGAGGATCTTTCTCTGTTGTAGGAAAGAAAAAGGTGATATTATTTTTTAAAATTAGTTGGGTGATTAGGGGAGAGGATGTGTTTGTGGGTTTGAGGAGCATGGGTAAAATCTGTAACAGATGTCATAGGAAATGCACAGGGAGTCATGAATGGGGAAGCAAAGCCATTGCCGGGAGGAACAAGGCCCCAGCAGCAGGGAAACGGCACCGATTGCAGTGGTCACAATCATCACAGGTTAAGACTTGCTCAAAAGGTGCTGGACCAGCTGCACAGGGAAAAGAAGCATGGTTACCAAAGCTGGTGACCGGCAGGGTAAGTGTGGCCAGGACTCACCAGGGTGAGTGAAACCAGCCTTCTGGTTAAGATGGTCTACCAGAGGTTCTAAGCTGGGTGGAGAACCTTTGAAAAATGGGGCACCAGTGGAGGAGTCTGAGGAACCCTAGGACTCAAGGCTCAAATGACACAAAGTCTTGGGTCTGGAGGGACTTCTCTGGTGACTCAGATGGTAAAGAATCTGCCTGCAGTGCAGAAGACCCAGGTTCAATCCCTGGGTTGGGGAGATTTCCCAGAGAAGAGGATGGCTACCCACTCCAGTATGCTTGCCTGGAGAATTGCATGGACAGAGGAAGTGTGAATTCATGGGAAAAGAATTACAGGAAGGGATGGAGTGGAAGGTCCTAAATTGGAGCCAATTTCAGTAATGAAGAGTTTCCAAGCAAAGATGACCAGAAATCCTTGAAATACAGTGGAGTCCAAAGCCATTGACATGAGGGTTCCCATGGCCAGTGGTTAGAAAAGCCTTCCTAGAAGTGGTTTAGATGGAGGACATGAGAAGGAAAGCACAAGTCCCACGATGCAAGGGGCACCAAGGAGTGGTGAAGTCAGGATATGACGGTGGAAGCTAGACCCAGATCCATCAGCTACCTGTCCAGTGCTGAGTACAGGTCAGGAACAGGGAGGGGAAAACAAAGCTCAGGAAAGAGGAGGGGCCCCAAGGCTGCAGGGGCCAGAGGACAGGGAAGGAGGAAGCAGTAGAGATGGTGCTGACCATGGCCGCAGAAGGAGGAGTCAGAGATAGGTGATCTCATGTGAGACGCATGGAAAACACTGACTGCTTTCAGCCTGGGGCTCGCAGGCTCTGTGCTGCAGAGGTGAGAAGTGCTTTCTTACTGGTGTTAAAATGGAGTTCCGTGGGCAGGACAGAAGATGCCAGCATGCTGCTATAAGGACACCAAGCATCAAGCAGGCTGGTCCTGGGCTATCTGGATGTGAAGGCTTAGGAGACAAGGGCAGAACAGACAGGGCATATTTGCCCCAGGAAGGTGGATGGAGTGGCAGGGATGAAGGCTGTAACAGGAGTGGGGGTTTCCTCCATGGTCACAGGGGCCCAGGAGCACAGGCTTCAGAGTCTTACAGTGGGATATGAATCCTGCTGGTAAGACCCAAGTGTGATCACCTAACTTCTCTGGACCTCAGTGTCTTGGTCAGTGCTCTGGAGATGTTATTTACTAATGTGCAGGGTTATGTGAGGTGGTGTGAGTAACAGGCTATGGATAATGCCCAACACAGTGATTGTGGACTGAGCAGAGTTGGCTGAGGAGAGTCCTACCCCTTTTGATAGCTTATCCCTTCTCCAAAACTCTGGTTCTCTATAAAACCAAATATATATTATATATAATGTGAAGTGTGACAGTGTTAGTAGCTCAGTCTTGTCTGGCTCTCTGAGTCTCCAATGATTGTAGCCCACCAGGTTCCTCTGTCCATGCGATTCTCCAGGCAAGAATACTGGAGTGGGTTGCTGCTGCTGCTGCTGCTAAGTTGCTTCAGTTGTGTCCGACTGTGTGTGACCCCATAGATGGCAGCCCACCAGGCTCCCCCGTCCCTGGGATTCTCCAGGCAAGAACACTGGAGTGGGTTGCCATTTCCTTCTCCAGTGCATGAATGAAAAGTAAAAATGAAGTCACTCAGTCGTGTCGATCTCTTCAAGACCCCATGGACTTCAGCTTACCAGGCTCCTCCATCCCTGGGATTTTCCGGGCAAGAGTACTGGAGTGGGGTGCCATTGCCTTCTCCACTGGAGTGGGTTACCATTCACTTTTTCTAGGGGATCTTCCTGACCTGGGAATTGAACCCAGGTCTGCTGCATTGAAGGTGAATTCTTTACCACTTGAACCACCAGGCTGCTAAGTCACTTCAGTCGTGTCCGACTCTGTGTGACCCCATAGATGGCAGCCCACCAGGCTCCCCCGTCCCTGGGATTCTCCAGGCAAGAACACTGGAGTGGGTTGCCATTTCCTTCTCCAATGCATGAAAGTGAAAAGTGAAAGTGAAGTCGCTCAGACGTGTTGGACTCCACAACTGCAGCCTCCCAGACTCCTCGTCCATGGGATTTTCCAGGCAAGAGTACTGGAGTGGGTTGCATTGCCTTCTCCATTGAACCACCAGGAGGATATTATAAAATATATTTCTATATTAATATATATTTAATAAATAATATAGAATATATTATAAATATATTGATATGTTAATATATATAAATAATATATATTACTATATATTGACTATATAACATATATTTATATATGAGGGCTTCACTGGTGGCTCAGACCATAAAGAATCTTCCTATAATGCAGGAGGAGACCCGGGTTAAATCCCTGGGTTGGAAAACCCCCTGGAGGAAGGCATGGCAACCTACTCCAGTATTCTGCCTGGAGAATTCCCAAGGACAGAGGAGCCTGATGAGCTATAGTTCATAGGGTCAGAGAGAACCAGATACAACTGAAGCAGCTTAGCGTGCATGCACGTAATATATATAATATACAAAAATAACCCAGCTTCAGGCTACACCTGTTCCCAAAGATTGGGCACATGTGCTCTGAAGATCAGATATTTAGAGATCGGTGTCTCTAAATATCCAGTTACACCTTTTAAAGAGAATGGGCAGAACGTGGTTTTAACTGCATTACACTCTCCGGTGTCTCTAAATGTCCAGTTACACCTTTAAAGAGAATGGGCAGAACGTGGTTTTAACTGCATTACACTCTCCAGCACTCCCACCATTGTAGTGTCTGGTGTAGCCTAAATATCTCATAATCAATATGTCATCACAGCACTTCTCCCAGCTGGGATTTAGTGTCCTGGAGCTCAATTATTCTCTTCTGAAGATATACAGTTCTGAGAACTCACCCTGCACACAACGCAAACATTTGAGGGAAAGCAAGTAACGTTCCCGTGACTGCCTCTTGTTTTCCGAAGGATATATACTGCAGTACTCCGAGGACAACAGTGAGCAGTGGGGGAGTTTTCCCATCAGCCCCAGCGAACGCTCCTACCGCCTGGAAAACCTGAAGTGTGGGACTTGGTACAAGTTCACTCTCACTGCACAGAACGGAGTGGGACCTGGGCGCATAAGTGAGATCATAGAAGCAAAGACATTGGGCAAAGGTACGTAAGACTTCTGTTGTTTCTAGAGATCCTCTGTCTTTCAGATCAAAGTTGGTGGGGGGAGGGGGGCAGTGGGCAGCAGATTGGAGTCACAAAAGACGCATCATGGATCTGTGAGTTTGAATGTTGTTACCCCCGGATGGGTCTGGCAGTGTTTCAGCATACTGAAAGAGATGGCTGGTCTTTACAAAATAGTCTGATTCTCTTTTTTAATTATTTCATTGGCAGTTTAAAAGAAGAGTGTCCGCAGACATAAAAAACAAGCTTGTGGTCACCAAAGGGGAAGGTGGAGAGGAGGACTAAACTGGGAGTTTGGATTTAACAGATACACATTACTGGGTATAAAATAGATCATCAACAAGGACCTACTGCATAGCACACAGAACTGTACTCACTATTTTGTAATAACCTAAAAGGGAAAAGAATCTTAAAAGAATATATATATACACACACACACACACACACATGTATAATCGAATCACTATGCTCTATACTTGAAACCAATACAACATTGTACATTAACTATACTTCAATAAAAATATTTTTTTAATGTCATTTGAAAATCAAGGGCTTTGGTGCCAACAGCGCTACTCTGTTCCCAGGCTGAGTAGCCATGAGGTGTGACCTTTGCCCTCTTACCTTCTCCTAAGGTGACTTCCTCCCTTGGTCACTTCCTCCCTTCTATGTATAACTGCCACATTGCCTCACAGACTCTGCCTTCCAGGTGAGAAGTCACTGGGGTTGACTGTTAACCTTCAGCGTGAGTTGGTTTTTCCTCTGAAAGGTGGACCTTCAGGGAGGCGAACCCCAGGGTAGTGATGTTCAGAGGTGAAATGTGCAGCCGGAAAGCAGCAGCGGGAGGGAGGGACGGAGCTGCACCTAAGTGTAGGTGAGGAGCTGACGAGAGGGTCTCTGCAGGTTTCCCCTTGCTGACTCTCATCCAGTGGCGTGGACCACATGACAGGCGTGCCAGACATCAGCAGGCCAGGGTGTCATTTGGATGCAGTTCTGAGTTTTGGATAACACACACCAGGGCTCAGATGATGAAGTGCTGACCTCTGCAGAAATATACCCATCAGGTCCCTGGGTTCCAGTACGAGGCGCTTGGACAGCAAGGATGCTGTGGGTACTTCCCACGTCCGAGTCTGCCTTCTCTTGTGTCAGGTCCATGAATGGACACATAAGCCCAGCACACCACAGTGGTTCCTCAAAACTACTCAAGGAGGAGGAATCCCTCAAAGCTACCTGAGAGGCTGTGTCCTGGGCTGACATCCTAAGTTTTGTCCACCAAATAAAACAAACTTAAAAAAAAAAAAAAAAAACTCAAGGAAACACATACCTGAGAACAGAATTGTTCTTCAGGGAAATCTAAGATTCACAAAGATAACCGCTACCCGCCCAATGTTCCCTTTCATTCCTAGAGTATCTTGGCTGGGACAACCTGTTGGTTCATAAGATCCTGGTAAAGAGTGGACAGGTAGCAAGTAGCCTGTGACCCAGACTTGGACTGAGCCCCTCGCCTGTGGGGAAGCAGTCCAAGGGCAGTGTGGGACGACCTTGGTGACCTTCACTCACACACCCCGTGGCCTGGCCCCTGTGCCTTCTCCGCAGAGCCCCAGTTCTCCAAGGAGCAGGAGCTCTTCGCTAGCATCAATACCACGCGCGTGCGGCTCAACCTCATTGGCTGGAATGACGGCGGCTGCCCCATCACCTCCTTCACACTCGAGTACAGACCCTTCGGGACCACGGTCTGGACCACAGCCCAGCGAACCTCCCTCTCCAAGTCCTACATCCTGTACGACCTGCAGGAGGCCACGTGGTACGAGCTACAGATGAGGGTGTGCAACAGCGCGGGCTGCGCAGAGAAGCAGACCAACTTCGCCACGCTCAACTACGATGGCAGTAAGCTGGCCCTGGCCTCCCACCTGCATCTTGGGACAAGCTCGCTGTCTCTCTCCCATTCGACATCCATCCTCGGCGCAATGTGACCCGTGCCCGCAGATCCCCTTAGGCTTGGGGGCCGTCCAGTCTGCTCCCCGCAGGGCTCCCTAGACCAGGTATCCATGTGCCCATGGCTGAGTTCCAGGAAGGAGGGACTGAGGCCCGGGGACCCTCACTAGGCAGTCAGGGTGCAGGAGTGACTTCTCTTCGGGCTGAAGGCTTCTCTGCACGTGGTTGGTGCTTGGTCATGACTGTGAGCTAACACTGCTTTTGTTGTCTTCCTCCCCTCCGCCCACCCCATCCCAAACCACATAACAGCTTTCTTTTTTCTCTCATGTAGCCCTTAAATTGCATGTTCAAAAGCAAGTTTCCATAAGTGAAGGCGCTATGTTAGTCTCTGAGAAGAAACAGAGGCACAGATAGAATAATTTCATAGGATGGTAGTGGGCATACACACACATGCACACATACACATGCACACGTTCGTAGGCTCACACACACACAAACATGCAACTGGCAAGGGGTTTCTGAAAACCAGGCAAGGTGTCTCGTGATGATTAGTTGACCGAAAATAAGAGAGAGACATTTTTCTCCTTTTTTTTCCTACAACTAGTATTGTGGGCCATTTATTGATGTTGAACAAAGTCAAGCCCAGTGAAGCTAAAGATGGTCTGACATTGATGGTTCTGCAGTCAGGGAATTTCAGAGAGTCCTAACTAGAAGCAAGTTGAGCTGATTTTTGCAGCTTTGCAGTGGTGGTCCTCTCTGGGAAAGGCAGTGGCTGAATTAGGTGCTGTGCTCATTTGTAAAATCACTCTCCACTGGTTAGATAATTTGGAGCTGTGGGCTCAGCTCCCTCAGAGCCCCTGTCCAGCATCTACCCACCAGGCCAGACCATGGTGCTGGCCTGAGCAAACAGCCCCTACTGTATTCTTCACTGGAAAGGCTAAGAAGTGTCCTCTCCTCTGCTTGTGTGCATTCAGGATCTTGCCTTAATTATAGCTCTTGCAGGAACTTCCTTGGAGTAGTGGTTATCCTGTCCTAGGAAAAGAGAGTCCATAAACCCAAGGAGCCTGGGACATGACCAAAGGATGCTCTGAAGGTGATGTGGACTCAGCTCCTCCCTTAGCCATTTTCTCCCGGTCAGTCTTGACCAGCCCTGGGCTTGTTCCTCCCACCCTGGAATTTCCCACACAAATTCCTCCTCAGCCACAGCACAGGCTTGCCGCCAGCATTGCAGGCCTGGGTGGGTGGAGGCAAGAAGATGCCTATGCGGGAGTCCTGGGGCTGGTGATACCAGCCTGGGCCCCTGC
Organism: Aepyceros melampus; assembly: GCA_006408695.1. NCBI lineage: Eukaryota > Metazoa > Chordata > Mammalia > Artiodactyla > Bovidae > Aepyceros > Aepyceros melampus. The sequence goes on along the minus strand of SJXQ01000480.1, from coordinate 234,033 downwards.
CGTCAAGGCCCCTGATCCAGCTCCCAGATATGAGGCTTCTCCTCAGAAGCCCTGCTCCTCCTGGGCCACATCACTCTAATCTCCTGGCCTCAATCACAGTGACTTCACTCCAAAGGTTCCATCACAGAGCATCAGCCACCATAGAGCAGAAAGTCTGACCTGCTTTCTCCTCCAACTCTGTTTCATTCTTTGATCTGACAAACTAAAAGGCTTTAATGCTGACCAGACGTTTTCCCTAGCATTTAAAGGCTCCCCAAAGTCCTTTGCTAGCAGGGTACACATTTGAGCAGAAAGTATATTTCTTGCTTTAGATGATGGACATCCACTAATTGCCTTTCGATCATCCCTCCTGGCACCCAGCCTCACTGTAATCTATTTGGTCCAGCGTGCACAGCTTCAAGGTGCACGTTGTTGATAGGCTTACAGCTAATCATTTAATTAGCAACCTCTCACATGCAGCATTTGAAACTGTCATTCTTACTTACAAAGTGCTCTGCAGACTTTAAATGGTTATTTTCAAAAAGAAATATCCTCACTTTATCTAAAATCTCAGATTAAAATCATGAAAAATGTCCTACATGTAAAATGTTCTGAAATCTGAGATGATTTTATTACACTAGAAAGAAAAATACATATGTCTATTTTCCTTGAAAAAGGTTGCATATTTCTTTGAACCAAGCTTGTGGATATATAGCTTTAATATCTCTTGTGTCACTTCTGCCTGAAATTTTTTTTTTCATTTAGGAGAAAACAAACATTGATGATTAGCTTTCTGGCTGTACTAGTCAGATTTCAGATTCTTCTGTATTATTTTTGGACTCTTTCTTCTGCCATTCCCTTAGCCAGGTGTTTGTACTGGTTCTGTGTCATCTTGGTTTTACAGACACATCCTCACCTGCCTCCCCTTTTGTGCCTCTTACCTGAGTTCTGAGCATTTGCAGACCTAGGGCTCCAGCCAAAACTGGAGTTTATAAGTTGGAAGAATGATATTATTGGCCTTAGCAGACAGCAGAGGGGCCTGGTGTTCTGTATCCCTGCTCTAATCACTAAATGCAGGACAAAGACATTTTTTGTTCAAAGGGAAATTATATTATTTTTGCATTATTTTTCCTAAATTATGACTTCCTGGCCCTTGTTTTACATGGAAAATACAGAAGACTGGAGCATCTTTTCATAGTGGTGGATGCCAAAATGCAAGCTCCATAAAAGAGGATGCCTGTGTTTGAATCTCTGGACCCATTTTGTTCAGCCTCTCAGCAGAAGGCGGCTTAAAGCAGCTCAGAGTTCAGACTGTTAAAGTGTTTCTTTGTAATTCTAAATAATCTGAATTTCAGGGCATTATAAGGGTCAATAAATAGCTTGCTTTAGAGACCTGGATGGCTTCTCTTTGAAAAGTTGATTTTGCTCTAATGTCCTGAAATGAGACTTTTAAAAGTAGATTTGGTCTTACATCCATGATAAAAAGCAATGAAATAACCAAAGAAAAGAGATTTTCAGCTCCTTTAAGCAGGTCTATCTGGTACAGTCTCCCCAAGCCTGCCTTCTGTCCACTTGCCAAACCCATTGTTCCTTCTTTGATGTGCAATTTTTCAAACAGCCACTCTCAATTGTGTTCTGGGTGACATTCAGCTCCAGGTAAATGCATGTGACTTTTTAAAGCACCCAGCCTGGATATTATGCTTTCAAGTGTCTGCACCCAGCATGTTACCAGTGAAGTCCCTTTCAGAGAAATGGGCTTTGTCCTTTGCGCAGACTCTAGTTCCATTTCTGTAGAGTAAGCATAGGAGGGAAGTGAGTGAGTAAAGAAATTAGCAAGGACCTAGATGAAGAGTTCCTTCCATCTTCATCTCCGTGGACACCCTCGGATCACTCGCGCGGTTCTTATAACCCATCATCCCTAAAAACTCCGCCATACTGTCGTCATTAACAGCCACCTAACATCATGACCCTGTTTTCAGGTACAATCCCCCCACTCATTAAGTCAGTTGTCCAAAGCGATGAAGGGCTGACAACCAACGAGGGGCTCAAGATGCTGGTGACCATCTCCTGTATCCTGGTGGGGGTCCTGATGCTGTTTGTGCTCCTGCTGGTGGTTCGGAGGAGGAGACGTGAGCAGAGGCTGAAGCGGCTGAGAGGTGAGGGAGGCTCGGCCGTCCCCCGGTACAGTGAGACCAACAGCTAGCTGGGGGGATCTCACCCCACAAATGCCTTTCCCTCTCTGGGCTAGATCCCCAGGCTGCCTGGTTCCGTGACCTGTGATATTCCTTGAGCAGGGTGTCAGGGCCTCACAGGCAAGTCATACAACAGTTACTACTCAGAAACTGGGTGAAAGCCAACCTCTTTCAAGTGTCCTAAATCCTAACTTATCAGTAGGGCAGACCAAGAGAATGACTTTCCCGTGGGTTTGCCAACAACCACTCTTTAATTTTCAGTCTCTGCAGCAAGCCACCAATTACGGCCTCCTTTAAAAAGACCTGTCTGATGGACTCTGGAAATGAGAACTGTTTTATTGCTGGGAAGAGGAAATTGAGGGTTTATGGTCCCGGGAAAGCATTGTGAGGCAGAAAACATACACTTTCCTGAATTAGAAATTGGAGCAGAATTCTGGTTTAAGAGTTTCGCTTTAACTAATAGAAAATAAAATAATAGATGATAATAACTTGGGCCAGATGAGAGCCATTGTCAGCAGCACCATTATTACGATGTCCAGCTCTGTAGATTCTGTGCACTGGAGCTATTTCCAGGTCCTGTGCAACAGCCCTACTGGCTCTGGCTCTGCAGTGTGAGGACAATGAGTTCTTTCAAATACAAAGCACTGGACAGGACAGAGTTCTCTGAGGCCCTCCTCTTTACCTGTCAGGGTATTGAGTAAATCCAAGTTTCAGTAGAAGGCGTATACAGGCTGTTTGCACTTTAGTGTCAGTGCAGTGAATTTGCATTTGAAAGACAAGCCTGGAAGCTCTGTCCTTAAGATGTCTCGAGATATCCCCAAGCCCTGCTTGTAGATCTGGACCTTGACCTCTTGTGTAATTAACCATAGACCAGTTAGATCAGTGGGACAGGGAGATATTTCCACCTGTCTTCTCGTAGCCAGGGCATCCTCTTGATACAGCTCTGTTAGGTAGTTAGTATAGGAAATAGGAGTCCAGAATGGCAGCGGCTAAAGACAAGGAAGGGAAAAGCCCACAAAAATAGAACAAAGGAATGTCAAAGGAAGATCCGAGGACCTGAGTGAGGACCTCAGGTAGAACAAACAGCACTCCAGGCTAGCCCAATTTACATAGGGCAGGCCCAAAGGGAGGGAAAAAACATATAAAAAGAGGACCCAAAACGCAGTCTCTCTCTCTGTCTCTCTCCTGCATGCTGCCATGCTCCCCCACTTTCTTCACGTCTTTGGGTCAGCATGCCCTCACGCCTCAAAGATGGATTCTCTTGCTATTTTCTAAATAAAATAGAGCTGTAACACTGATTTGTCTAAGAGCTATAACATGGTTTGTCCAAGACCCGAGAGCTGTGACATGCTGAGGGCTTTAATGTGGGTCACTCCAAATCTTTGTTGTGACGATACAGAACCAAGGAGCATATACTCACCTGACAGTAAGCACAAAACAGGAAGCAATTAATTGCACCTGGGGAGGAAAGGGGGTGCCATTTATGAGAACAGCATCACAAAAACATTGTACTGCCTAATCTATTGAGAAATTCAGTATCAGATGTGCTGTATTGGATTCTGTTCACAAGTGTTTATCATTAAAATACAAAAAGGACTTTTTCAAAAAATAAGTTTTTAGTTTTGTTTTGTTTTGTTTTGTTTTGTTTTGTTTTGTTTTTGGCTGTGCTGGGTGTTCATTGTTGCATGGGCTTTTTTTCCAGTTGTGGTGAGTAGAGGCTACTCTCTGGTTGTGGTACAAGGGTTTCTCATTGCTGTGGCTTCTCTTGTTGTGGAACACAGGCTCTAGAAACATGGGCTCAATAGTTGCAGCTCCCAGGCTCTAGAGCACAGGCTCAGTAGCTGTGGCGCATGGGCTTAGCTGCTCCACAACATGTGGGATCTTCCCAGACCAGGGATCAAACTTGTATCTCCTGTATCAGCAGGTGGATTCTTTACCACTGACCACCAAGAAAGCCTCCAAAAGGACTTTTTAAACTCCCCCGCCAACCTTTTTTTTTTTAACCAAAAACAGAACCCATAGCTTGGCCTTAGGGGCACTGTTATTGAGGTATGAAAGCTATCTGTTCTTGTTGCACCTAGACAGAATGAACCGGCTGCATTTAGAAGACTAGAAATTGTCCATATAACATTCTTAAAAACCAACAGTAACTTTCTCATCCATCATTCCTGTTTGATTGCAAGGGTTTGCCTACAAATGTGCTAAAGACTAAATCCCTCCCAGCACCTGCCCCCCGCCTCTGCTAAATTCACCTTTTCTTTTCGCCCTGGCCCCTGTTGCTTCCTTTCACCTCCCCAGCTATTGTCTGATTTTCCTCTTCTATTTAACAACTTGAACACCTCAACCTTGCTCTTCTCTGCCAAGAGCAAGAAAAAGATGCTAAAGCTGTTGCATATTCTTCCTGGTGCATTTGAGTCAGACCGGTGGCAGGTGGGACGTCCTTTCTTTTTGTTCTTCACAGTCCCTTGTAATTTCGTTATTGCCTTGAAAGAACTCTGTCTAGAAAATATCCTGGGTTGGCATTTTTATTGTTGGCGCCTCCACCGTCCCACACCACTGTTTTGTCAGTGGTCTCGGTACAGAGAGCAACTCATCACATCCTCAAATCCAGCCTTTCATTCCCCGGAAACAAGTTTGTTTTCTTTGTGCCGGAGCAGAGTGAGAGAGTTAACACAAAGGTTTCAGCAGGGGCAGAAAATAAGTGCTGTGGCAAAGATGTATTCATGGGAGATGCTGAGGAGCAAAGAATCCCAGAGAAGTAGCTAGCAGGGCACAAAGGTATCTGCAGTCTTGCATTTTACTTGCCTAATAAAAGCTTCCAAGTCAAGAGTTTGAGGAGAGGGCAGGAAGAAGGGAGGAAGATGAACAGATACCTCATTCCATAGCCTTCCAAACGGCAGGTTTTACTTTGGATACACTGAAATATTCAATTCAACGCATTCTCGCTGATTATCTTCCATGGGCCAGATGCAACATTTTTAAAAAATAACTGTAAAAGTTTCTTATTAACCATTTCTATTTGATCACAAGAATTTGCCAGGTCCTGGAGAGAAAAGAAAGGTTACTAAGATTCTGTCCCAGGATAATGGAAGCTGATACCCTAGTGGGAGTCAGCAAAGGCTTACGTGGGACATGCTCATCTTTCTATAACATGGAAAAATGTGCCATAAAAGGGCAGAGTGAGTGACTAGGGCTATTGGGAAAATCAGTGAAAGGCCAGAAAAGAAAGTGAAAGTGTTAATTGCTCAGTCATGTCCAACTCTTTTCGACCCTGTGAACTATAGCCCACCAGGCCCATTGGTCCATGGGATTCTCCAGGCAAGAATACTGGAGTGGGTTGCCATGCCCTCCCCCAGGGTATTTTCCTGACCCAGGGATGAAACCCAGGTCTCCTGCATTGCAGCCAGATTCTTCACCAACTGAGTCACATGGGAAGCCCAAAAGACCAGACCCTACCCCTCAAAGATCTGTCTTTTGGGTTTGAAGGGCCCTTGAACTGGTGCGTTAATTAATAATACAACATGTTTCCCATTCACTCGTGGGAGGAAACTAGAGCCACAGAGTTTAAGGTAGTAGGTGCCTGTCTATTAAACAGAGTCCATTAGTAGAATCACTCAGTTACTACCTGACCCACATAAGACACAGATCATGTCCCTGGGTTGGAATGAGTTCAAATATATTTACAGATTGAATGGCTTCATACAATATTTTATTGTGTAAAATAAGGACATTTCTAATAATAGGTCAGTATTTCCTGAGCAACTACTCTTCAGGATCAAAACTGGAAATAGGAACATTTGGATTACAGGAAAATACTGCAGGGGTTCGTAATGAACACTGTAAGATCAACTCCATGCCATTGACCTTGTTTGATTGCTATATGCTACTCAGTGTTTATAAGTAGGTTTGTTTCAATGTATCGACAAGCAACCTATTTAGATAACGCACCATAACGTGCTTTATGTAAATTTAAAAAAAAAAAAGAAAGAAAATGGGACTCAAGCAGTTTAGCCAACCTATATTCTTCCTTCCTGAGTGAATTACTAATTTTAGAGCCAACGACCTCCTAAAGTCTAAATTGTCTTCAAGTGCTACCTTTTTCTTCTTTTTTTTTTTTAATCTATAACCTTATCCACAAGTTCAGAAGCCACATTTTGCTTTAAATGATGCCCTGATTTTTTTCCTATTGCTAGCTCCTTTGAAATGCAAGGTTATAGAATAAATCACTGGCTGGGCCCATGATCCCAGCAGTGCCAAATTATAAAAATTTGATTCCAATGTCAAGTAATCAAGGCCAGGGTCACTAAAAGCTTCCCCTCTTAGTATGAGTTTACCCAAGAGGGTGCAAAGTACCCAACCAGTATGGGTCAGCTGGCAGTGCCAAGCCAAAAAGCTGCTTCCAACGTTTCAAATAAGCTAAAGATAAAAATCAGTGGATGACGTAAAATCTGACCTTCTTCCCTTGAACAGAAGCATATTTATTATTTGAAACATGGTTTCAAATGGATTAATAGTTTAAAGCCGATTAGTTCCGGAAGACCATTCCTAAAGAGAATGTAGCCTTTGGTCATCCGCAGGCACGGCTGAAGGGGTGGGATATGACTGTTCTAATATTCCATTTATCTGCTCTGCAAATATCTGAGCTAAATCTCTCCTCCTCTGTAAAACCAATACTTAGCTTGAACTCTGATAATCTAAAGGAAGGAAGGTGTGCCTCTGGGAGCTCAAAGACACTTGGACTCAAGGTAGACTTGTATAAAGGTGGCCATGATGCGTTGAGTCATATGCATGCAAATAGAGTGGTGGGTGGGCCCCCAGAGACGTCACTGCCAAGCTAATAAATGTCCCAATCGGGGCTGAGATGGGATCAGAAGTCTGAAACTGTAGTTCTCAGCTTTGTGTTTTCTTCCTTCTTCGTTCTTTTCTGTTGTCATTCTTTTTATCCTTTTGACCTTCATTTCTTAAAAATCATCCTTTCAAAACTTCAAGTGTGTTATGGCAGAACTAAATTTTTAGAAAGGGTTTCTATATCTTACAGTGGGAAAGCACAGGAACAGAGGGAAGGTAACAGAGCCAGGCAATGGCAGCCACAGAGCGAGGGATGGGGGCACAGGGGTAGGCGGGGTGCAGGCAGGAGCAGGAGGGAACCAGGTGGTCTCAACCCAGGGCTTTGCCCTGCCTGTGGATTCTATTTTGTCCATTTTTGTATTCCAGTTTTCTGAGATGGCAAGAATACATGGTCGTCTTTTCTGGGTTATGTATTTTGTCGTGGCTTTGGAATCAGCTTTCATTTGACTAGATGATTGGGGGTCCTTTTTGTGAGCCTATAAAAATGTAAATGGAGGTTTTAGAGCCCTTAGGAAAGTAGCTGCTTTATGAGCTCCCTTTCAATTCCACAGAAAAGCAGGGGTTGTTGTGAGGGAGCTTGCAAGTAAGAGCTTTTGAGAGGTGGTAAAGCAGGGGAAAGGGTTTCCCAGGTGGCACCCACTAGGTTAAGAACACGCCTGCCAGTGTAGGAGATGTAAGTGACGTGGTTCAATCCCTGGGTTGGGAAGATCCCCTGGAGGTGGGCAGGGCAACCCACTCCAGTATTCTTGCCTGGAGAATCCCATGGACAGAGGAACCTGGTGGACTACCGTCCATAGGGTTGCACAGATTTGGACATGACTGAAGCAGTTTAGCAGGCTCACAAAGCAGGGGGAAATCTGCTACTCTCAAGCTGGATTTGTGTTTGGGAGGCATGTGCATGTGATTGCCCTGGAGAGGTATGAAGCAAAGCAAATTCCATTCACTTAACTAGAACTTCAGAGTTGAAAGTGTGATGATGTGCCTGTGAATGAGAGTCCTCTTTTTAAAAGAAACATAAGGGACTTCCCTGGCAGTCCTGTGCTTAAAGACTTTGACTTTCAATGCAGGGGAGGCATTTTCCCTCTCTGGTCAAGGACCTAAGACCCCACATGTCTTGTGGCCAAGAAACCAAAACATAAAAAAAGAAGCAATATTTTATTAATAACAAATTCAATAAAGTCTTTAAAAATGGTTCACATAAAAAAATCTTTAAAAAATATAATAAACATTGGAGCATGTGCTCAGGACTAGCAAGCTGCAGTGCTGGAGGCCTGTGCTGCCTCGTTGATAAGAATGCCTAACCCAAGGGCAGACCCCTCGGGAGGGATGGGTCACAAAGAATAGGGAACCAAGGAGACCACCCTGTGATGCTTTTACCCAGCTGGGATGCCTTTTCCCGAAAACTGACTGAATCACAATTTATTGACAGAGCGCTAGCATTTTCCATGCTTTCTTCTTCCTTTTTCCATAAGTCTTTATATTGTCCTGCTTTAGTCTCTTACTAGCTGTGCAAATAGGTGTGAATATACTTGACATCTTGACACTATTGTGCTCTATTTTGCTGACATGAAAACTGAAGGGAACTTGAAAACCACACATCAGTTAGGTAGGGACTAGCGGGAGAGCTGAGATCGCTTTTTTCTACCCAGTCCTTTCTCCACGACACTTCTTCAGTTTTGGAACATTCAGAAAAGAAATAGTCTGTCGCATCCTTATTAAGCTAGCTTAAAAAGATATGTCAAAGAAACATGGAATTACATGGAATTAAACACAGAATCAATCTATTAACACAGAATCAATAATGACTTTATCATTTTATTTTTCCCCATGAAAGATATTTGGTTTGTTCATTTCTTATCTTTATATTCATTACTACCCAGACCCCCGTATATTTAAAGAAAAAGGATTCCTTTTTGCTTGCCTGTCCTTAACCTACTGTCCTTCTCTCCACTTCTTTTCCCCTCTGAATTCTTGAAAAACTCTTTGACAGTCAACTACATCATGTCTCACAAGCTCCTCTGAATCCTGTCTCACTGCTCCCCCAACCCTTCAAATGCAAATGCTCTCCTAAAGGCAGGGGGTCAGTTACCTTAAGATCTCCAAATTCTCCTTTCAGCTATCATCTTCCAGCCCTCTTTGCACATCCAGAGTGTTACCACATGTAATTTTTTGAAACTTTTTTTTCCATCATTGAGCATCACTAGGAAAGCCTGGTAATCTGTCTCCATCATCTCCCAGACTGAAAGATGAAGGGAAGAGCACAGAGCCAATGATGGTATAGAGAAACAGCCAGGGCTTTAGAAAGGTGTCAAAAAGTCTAAATCTCAGACTGAGCTGAAATGTGTGGGGGAAAAAAGTGGCAGACAACACAAAAGAGCGAGGAGCTGTGTTGGGAAAGAAGAAAAAGAAGACTTGAGATGATGTTCTCATCGGAACAGATGGCAAGTAGAAGAAGACCGACTCAGCATCTGTTTTACTTTGGTGGGAACCAAGAGAAGTGCTATTCGACCAGAAAATGTGAAAAAAGAATTACAGAAAAAGAAGGAAAGATGAGGGGGATTTTGAGAAAGGAAGAGAGGGAGGGATGGAAGGGAGGAAAAGGAAAAAGGATAACTCGGGTTGTTTGAGAAAATCATCAAAGCCTCTGATTATTTAAATTGATTTACTCTTTCAAAACCGACTATGTGCTAGTGATTTGGGGAGGACTGGAGAGGATGCTGCCTAAAGTCATCTTCCTAACTCCTTGCTAGTAGATCAGGCAAGCCAGGCTTACAACAAACTACTACACAGGACCCCAGATGATGAGAACCAAACTGTGGGCACCAGTCGATGCAGTGATAGTCCCCAAGAGGGAGGTTTTCTCTCACTGGAAAGATTAGCAAAGGTGTTGTGTGGTTCCCCTCCATTGTTGTGGTCCAGTCACTCAGTCATGTCTGACTCTTTGCGACCCCATAGACTACAGCACGTCAGGCTTCCTGCCCTCCACTCTCTCCCAGAATCTGCTCAAACTCGTGTCTATTGAGTCAGTGATGCCATTTCTAACCATTTCAGCCTGTCGCCGTCTTTTCCTCCTGTCCTCAATCTTTTCCATCTTCAGGGTCTTTTCCAATGAGTCGGCTCTTTGCATCAGGTGGCCAAAGTATTGCAACCCCCCCCCCAAATTTTTTTAAGATTCTGAACAAAATGTTTTCAGACATAATCCCAAGGACCTTTGTACATCATCTTTGAACAATCAGATTAGAGGTATTAGGGAGTATACTCTTGAAAAACAGTAAGTTCTAGAAACTGTAGATTGGATAAATTAGTTTAGGTTATAGGACAGTTTGTGAGCATCAAAGGACATGATAGGGATCAGCCACAGCCTGGACAAATCCTATTTTCACTTTGACACGGTTGATAGAGAAGAGAGGACCAGGTTACAGCACTGGGCTGAAATACTGGCGAACTAAGCTGATTTCTGAGATGGCATAAATCCAGGTGGGAGCTAGTGTAGTAAAGGATGAAAGGCTAAAACCAAGGAGATAAAGTTTAATAGGGATAATTGGAAAGTCTCCAATGTAAGTTGTGAAAATTCATTTATGTAACATATAATGAGCATTGTGTTCCCAACAGTGGGTAAGAGACTAGCAAAAAAATCACCAGTTTCTGGGCTCAGCTTCATTTAATAAAGGACAACAAGAAATCACAGGTCTTCCATAGAGAGAGTCCTAAGTGGAAAATTGCCTAGAAATTCTGCCATCTGAGGAGTGATTGAGAAAATTAGAGAATTCAGCCCAGCAAAGAGAACACTGAAGCCAAGCTACCTCGGACATGCCAGCTACCTGGAAATACTCAAATGGCTTCTCAGTGGTTCTAGAAGGTGCCTTTCTTATAGCCAAGGAGAAATTACATCAAGGGCTTTCAACACAATAATAGGAAGGTGTTTTCCATAATGAATTGTATCCTCAGGAAAAGACTGTGTGGCTTTACTATACCAGAGGCTGGAGATAAAAATAAAAGGGCCATTAGAGAGACAGCGTGAAACCAGGAAGTCATGATGCAAAGCGTCAAGACTGAGCTGAACAGATGCGGAGATGCTAGACAGGTGCAAAGGGCCTCAGAAGCCCAGGGAACCAGAACACCAGAGTCACCTGCTGGGTCGGCAGGGTGTACAGAGCAAGTCACGTCTCGGGGGAGAGTGGGGGCAAGGGCTTGGAGGAACAAAATCATGGGGGCTCTCGGCAGAGAATGCAAGAACAGAAAACTCGGAGAGGGTTGGCGATTCAGAGTAAGAGGGAACTGAGCTAGAAAGACAACTAGCTCCAGCACGGGAAGCTGGTCCCTGAGCTGAGGAGTCCTATTGGCAGGGAGTCTCCTTTGAGAATTTCAGAGTACAGATGTGACCAAGTGAAGGGTGTGACTCAGAGCCATTTCTGCCCTTTCTGCCGTGGGCAAGGTGCTTAGAGGGCTGAGAATCTGGAGCTGGGCAGACCAAAGAGGGGGATGCTGATGAGGAAATGAGAATTGAACTGGGGAGAGAAAAAAAAGCCAAAGTCCTAGGGAGAATGATGTGTTGAGTGGGGAGCCCTCAACAGATGTGGAAGCCAGGTCAGTGATGGAGGAGATGTAGGCACCATCCGGTCAGCAAAAGCATCGTCTTCCCTGGGGCTGCTGTCAGCCCTGGCTTATTGTAGCATCTGTCCACGGCACTGTGGGAAGGATTCAGACATTTATTAGAGGAAGATTTGAAAAGTCTGTGATGCTCTTAAGATACCATGACTCCATGATTTTTAAAGTATTCTCTTAATTTGTCTCACATCCCCTTCTTGCCCCTAAAGAGGAGAGTGTCCAGACTTCTTCCTTTTCTTCTCCCCACCTCTGCATGAACAGAAGACCCAGTTCAGTTCAGTCGCTCAGTTGTGTCCGAATTTTTGCGACCCCATGAATCGCAGCACGCCAGGCCTCCCTGTCCATCACCAACTCCCAGAGTTCACTCAGACTCACGTCCATTGAGTCCGTGATGCCATCCAGCCATCTCATCCTCGGTCGTCCCTTTCTCCTCTTGCCCCCAATCCCTCCCAGCATCAGGGTCTTTTCCAATGAGTCAACACTTCGCATAAGGTGGCCAAAGTGCTGGAGCTTCAGTTTTAGCATCATTCCTTCCAAAGAAATCCCAGGGTTGATCTCCTTCAGAATGGACTGGTTGGATCTCCTTGCAGTCCAAGGGACTCTCAAGAGTCTTCTCCAACACCACAGTTCAAAAGCATCAATTCTTCGGTGCTCAGCCTTCTTCACAGTCCAACTCTCACATCCATACATGACCACAGGAAAAACCATAGCCTTGACTAGACGGACCTTAGTCGGCAAAGTAATGTCTCTGCTTTTGAATATACTATCTAGGTTGGTCATAACTTTTCTTCCAAGGAGTAAGCGCCTTTTAATTTCATGGCTGCAGTCACCATCTGCAGTGATTTTGGAGCCCAAAAAAACAAAGTCTGACACTGTTTCTACTGTTTCCCCATCTATTTCCCATGAAGTGATGGGGCCAGATGCCATGATCTTCGTTTTCTGAATGTTGAGCTTTAAGCCAACTTTTCCACTCTCCTCTTTCACTTTCAACAAGAGGCTTTTTAGCTCCTCCTCACTTTCTGCCATAAGGGTGGTGTCATCTGCATATCTGAGATTATTGATATTTCTCCCAGCAATCTTGATTCCAGCTTGTGTTTCTTCCAGTCCAGCATTTCTCATGATGTACTCTGCATATAAGTTAAATAAGCAGGGTGACAATATACAGCCTTGACGTACTCCTTTTCCTATTTGGAACCAGTCTGTTGTTCCATGTCCAGTTCTAACTGTTGCTTCCTGACCTGCATACAGATTTCTCAAGAGGCAGGTCAGGTGGTCTGGTATTCCCATCTCTTTCAGAATTTTCCACAGTTTACTGTGATCCACACAGTCAAAGGCTTTGGCATAGTCAATAAAGCAGAAATAGATGTTTTTCTGGAACTCTCTTGCTTTTTCCATGATCCAGCGGATGTTGGCAATTTGATCTCTGGTTCCTCTGCCTTTTCTAAAACCAGCTTGAACATCAGGGAGTTCACGGTTCACGTATTGCTGAAGTCTGGCTTGGAGAATTTTGAGCATTACTTTACTAGCATGTGAGATGAGTGCAATTGTGCGGTAGTTTGAGCATTCTTTGGCATTGCCTTTCTTTGGAATTGGAATGAAAACGGACCTTTTCCAGTCCTGTGGCCACTGCTGAGTTTTCCAAATTTGCTGGCAAATTGACAGAAGACCCAGAACCCATCATATCCTTGACATCTCTCCCAACTGGCTTCCAAATCAGCAACCCCTCACAATTTACTTTAATACATTAAAGGACTCGATATGTTTGAAACCAGGAATCTCAGCCTGCACCCAAATTGTTGTTTCCTTGCTTCCTGAAGGAGCTCAGAATCCACCACCGGCTCCTTCTGTGCCCTGGAGCATTCTCCCTGTTAGTGTGTGCTCTCTTTAAGGTGATAACAGTCTTACTTCCTCTCCAACTGACCCAGCCTGAGAGTGCCCTCCAGGGTGTGTCCCTTGGTCAGCTGTCACGAGGAATGCACTCCTCTGTGTGGCCCTAAGGATATGACGTGTGTCCCCCTCTATGGATAAAGGGCTTCCCTGGTGTCTCAGATGGTAAAGAATCCACTTGCCCTGCAGGAGACCTGGGTTCAATCCCTGGGTCAGAAAGATCCCCTGGAGAAGGGAATGGCTACCCACTCCAGATAAAAAACTTTGAGGATAATGATTTTAAAAGAGTTTGTATCAAGAGGTACTAGTTATGATTTCCTGCTCAGCTGCAGCAAATGATTGAATGTATCTGGATTCCAGTTTCCTGATTTATGAAGGAGGGCTCAGAAATTACCAGGCAGATGGATGTAAAGGGGGCGTGGGCTGGCAATCCTAAGTAATCCGGGTTCCTAGCACGTAACCATAGTCCACTTGGTCCCACCCCCCAGGAGACATTCATGCCTGGTCCCTGATGCTAGCTAGCTATGTCATCCAGATTCTCCACCAGCTTCACACTCCACCAACTCTCAGCTTTCTCAAGGGAGGCTCAGAGAAGAAGTGAGTTTCCGTGAATATAATGTTCCTCACAGTTTCAGATGAGTCAGAAGGAGGAAATAGTAGTCAAGAGAGACAGAGAAAGGAATCCACTGTAAGGTGATGAGCATAGGGAAGGGTAGACCGAAGAGGCTTTGGCTACCAAAGCCTGTGGATGAAGCTGCCTATTAATTGTAGACACAGAAGTTTTGCTTTGGAGCTTGTCAATACCAAAGGGACCTCTATCCCCACTGGTTGGAAGCTGTCTTTCCTTGGCACATTGATAGGGAAAAAAAAAATCACAGGAGAGAAAGCTGTGGTGATTAGCTTCAGGAATAGAAGAAGAATGATGATGGTGTCAGAACAAGGACCGCAGATCCATCCTGAAGATGTTTGAGTCTGAGTTCCCTTCACATTGTGAGCTGACGTGCAGCATTTTACTCTTTGGAATTCCAGCCTCTTTTTAGAGCATTGAACTAGCCAGTGCTTGGTTGTTCCACAGAGCTAATTAATCCCAAGCTTCTGGCACCTTATATATGTGTATATGTATATTTACTTTGCAAGTGTTAAATCATTCAGGAAGAGAAGAAGCTTATCTTATCTTTGCAGATAAATGTAAAGCCACGAGATGGGAAATTCAGCACTGCTTTGCCTTCTTTGCTTTGCCATATGGATAGGGTGAAGGGAGCTGTTTCACTTCCCAACTGAACCCATCTGTGCACAAGCCCGGGGCCTCCTTGTAGGTGGGACCTGGCACCGCTGACTTGAAGAGCAGCGGTTTGGTGCACAGGATGACTGCCTGTGTGTGGCTATTCCTGCGATTGTCCGTCCACACCTCCCAGTTACAGCATCCTGCTCCCTGACATGAAAGAGACTGCATTCAAGGGTCAGCCCCCAAACACAAAAGTGCTCCAACAAATGGATTGTTTCACTCACACCCAGAGTCAGTGGAATCCATTCCCAGAAAGTTCCATTCATTGAATGTTTAACATCAAAGCTTTTTAAGGAAAATTAAAAGAAAAATATGAAGAAGACCCTTGTGTTCTTAGAAAGGAAGCATTCATTTTTTTGCCAGGACAAAAATGTGTAAAAGGAACAGATTATATTTTAAGGGAAATTAGAATATCAAAATGATGCCATCCAAAAAGTTTTTTTTAAAAATTTACATCATTTTTAGGCAGGATTTCTTTTATCAGGAATGGTAACCAGGTCTTAATAAACAGTATCTTCAGAGGAAAGAAATTTTAAAAAGTTTTATTTCTGAGTTTGAAATAAACATCTAGGTTTTCAGACATAGTGATATGCAGTGTATATAATTCTTTGATCAATCAAACAGATGTATAGCTCTCTAATAATGACTTTTTAAAGAAATCATAAGCTTTTTCATTTTAATAACAAAAAGAATGGAATTTGTGCTATATAATGAATTACTTTAAGATGTTCATTTTCTGACTTCTCAAAATAAAGTTGGTTTTTGAAAAGTGACAAATGAATAGGTTATAATAAAACCTTTATCACATATCTGAGAATTTCTGTGGCTAGTTATATGTGCCTCATTTAGAAGAAATAAGGAATCCATAAAAGTTTCAGTTATTAGTAGCAATCTCAATATATAATTACATTTAAAAATGGCTGTTGTTACCTGATTCTGTAGAATATTTGTCCGAAATGCGTAAGTGAATGTTAGTAAGTTGTTTATCTGGTACTAATATCAGCTTTCTTTCCCAGATGCAAAGAGTTTAGCTGAAATGCTCATGAGGTAAGAAAAAGACTTAGTATGTTAAATGTTTAAAAGAGCAATTTCCAACTTGTTTTCATGATTTCTTTTTGTTTAATGACAGTCTCAATAATCCATTTTCTATCTGACATATAGTTTTCATTCTAGGAAACTTAATGTCCATGTAATGCCTAGTTGGAGTAGATACCAAGTAATGCGCTGTTATGCACACTGTAGGTAGTCATCTTATTGGCTAGACTCAGCCAATAGAATATTTCCCATTAACCTGAGAATAAGGAGACACATTATAAGTATCAATAAGAAGCTTTGGTTTTGCTTCCACCAAGAGGTCAAGCCGCCTTCTTAATGTTAGCCAGGTGGGAAGGAATCCACAAAAGGAAATGGATTCAAATTGATGGGCTGATCAATAAAATCTCTCTTTGCCCTCACCTCCCATGGCTTCTTCAGCACCCCCTCCGCCAGAGCATCCACCAACTTCTGCTGCAAATGTCTGTTTAGTCTGACCTCAGAGGCCCCAACCTGTCTTGTCACTGACTTAGGAGAAATCAGCATTATAATTGTTGTACTCATGGCTGTTGAATAGATGAACAACTAGGCATAACTGAATAACAACATGTTCATAACTGTACAAGCCACTCCAATATATGCACTGTCTATAATAAAAATTTAAACCAAAAGTAACATGAGGATAATCAGTGTCTAGGAACCAGGTGAGAAGAATGTCAGGGGAATTCTCTGACAGTCTGGTGGTTAGTAGTCAGCACTTTCACTGCCTGGGGCCTAGGTTTGATCCCTGATGAAGAAACTAAGATCCTGCAAGGTACAACCAAAATGAAAACAGAGAAGAAAAACATCAGGGCCCCGATGGTGACTTTGATATTATCATTCTAGGATGACTAATGTAGAAGATAAAAACAATGGCATATAAGGTCTCTTCCCAGACCCTACCCCACCACAGTTGGCTTTAACTTCCTCCCTTACCCTTCCATACCAAAGTAGTACTTTCTTACAGTCACAAAGAGACGTGTCCATAGCAGTATCCTGAAGACCTAAGACAGAGGTTGACTACCATTGGCCCATGGATTACGTTTCTCACAGACACCTTTGTTTCCCCATGCTGTGTTTTAAAACAATATGAATTGTTAGTAACAGATAATGAAAGACTCAAGGATGACTCTGAAATCTTTGGGGTGAGCAGTTAGGTAAACATTGGTGCCATATGACGAGATTAGGATGATAGATTTGGTGTATGGACCGTTTTAATGTAGGGCAAAGGAAGGGGATATTGATCAGAATGAAAGGACTTGCATGGATCATGTTGAACTGAGGATGCTTTTTAAGCTTCCAGTAAAGCTGGTGGCACCAATCTGGAGCTCAGAGTAGAGCTCGGAGATTCAAATGGCCTATAAAATATCTCCTTCGTCTGTCTAATCCCATCACACTAGATCAACTTGCATGAGAAGATTATGACAAGCTGTATGAAGTGTCTTGGGCCCAAGCTTTGGTGCAAGCCCATCCTTGTTGGCTAGTGGTCACAGGGAAGGCTGCCAGACCCAGTGCATTTGTGTTGAACAGGTCTGACAAAACATCTGGAGAACAAGCCAGAGTCATTTGGTTTATAATAATTATATAATACAGTAAGTTATAATGCAGTCTTACAAATATGAAATTGTTGATGACATTTAAAAATCAAGACGTTTCACACAAAACTATGGCTTTCTGCTTCTCTTGGAAGTGCTCTGACCACACTAGACACAGCCTCAATGACCATGGCTGTCTGCACCTGCCTTTGATGCCCCTTTAGAGTGGGTGTGATCTGCTCAGCCCAGGGTCCCGTCCCTGTCTCCAGCCCAGTCCACCTCACTCATCTGTGCCCTAGCCTGGTGCCTGCAGCTGTGTGTCCTCCCAGATAGCGTGCCACTTCCTTCATCATCTCCTAGACCATCGACCTTGCCCAAAGCCCATGTCCCTGGGGGAGGTCTGCATTTCCTGACAAGTGCAACATTTGTTCCATTAGCGTGATGTGCTGTTGCTTCTCTGCTGTGTCCTCTCCCTCATGAATTCCAGGTAAGACGTCAGAAAGCATCTTCTTCCTTCTTTGTTAATAGGGGCAGTTACCATGGCAGAAAGACCACCTATTGATAAGAACAGGAATCAGTAATGATATTTTCAGGTGACAGATGCCAACATGAAAATAGGAACATTAAAACTAGTAATTACTCCCACTTAAGATATTTAAGGTAGTTTTCTCCCAAAGGATGAAAGTGATTGAAAAGGAGGAGAATTTCCAAGCTCCTCACATAGGTGGATTTTTGTGGGATTAATTTAGAAGTAAAAGCAATGAGGGAGGGGATATATATATATATATATATATATATATATAATTATGACTGATTTGTGTTGTTGCACAGCAGAAACCAACACAACATTGTAAAGCAATTATCCCCCAATTAAAAAAAAGAAACATTCAATAATAAATGATTGAAGCAGATGACCAAATATATATCTTTCATTGTGGCTCATCTCGGGGGAAAAAGAAATGAAAAAACAATCAATCATTCTAGGCCGAGTGCCTGTAGCCAGAACTTATTTATATTTTATGTAGATGTATAACGGCCTGTCTGATTTTTCTCGGACAATAGTTATTGAAACACATGTTTATGAATTAAATGGAAATAATAAATTGGTTGATAAATCAAAAAAAAGCAATGCTTTTATTCTTGAAGGGTCAATTTAACCTAAGTTTGGCAGGTTAACAGGTCAAGCAACAAAAGACCTTGTCCCCTGCCTGGTCAGGTTAGGGCCAACCACGTTCTAAATGTGGCCCTGGAAGTCTAGGAAGGTCAGATCCGTTGGCACAGAGAAGCCTGCAGAGTCACCGTCCCCTATCTTCACCACATCCTTCTCTCAGAAGGTGAGGGCTGAGCAGCCTGGAACATAGAATCACAGACCTAAGTTCTAGATGCTGCCACTGGCTGGTTTTGTGATCTGGAGGACATCCTTTTCTCTCTCTGTGCCCTGCTTCTCTCATCTAAAAACAGCTGTTGGAAACATTCCAAGCTGTACCATCCTGTGATCTAGGTGAATGCACATTTACTGTCCATTCTCACTCCTTAAGGAAGGCTCTACAGATTTCAGTGACGTCAGCTGTCCCAGAGCCAGACAGGCAGGTGCTACTGCACAACAAACACAGACAACCTGGACCCCACTCTGGGGAACCCCTGCCCCCACATGCTGCCACCTGCCATTGCTGGTTGTCATGCCTCTGGACCTTCATCCATGTCACCCAAGCAAATCACCTGGTAGAGGAAAGAAAAGGGAGATGTCACCCACCGTGCGCAGATAGAAAGGATTTTCCTTTTCTAGGATGAGGCAAGAAAAATGTTTTTCAAGCATACCAGCCTTCTCAAAGGTGAGACTGGGTTGCCTTAGGCACTAAGTAACACGTAATTAGTGTCCAGAGACCAGTATTAATAAGAAAGCTACTTGTGAGCAGTGAAGGGTTCAGATTAAGAGTTCAGGTTAGTTTAATTTGTTCATGTTTATATGTTTATTTGTTGTTCAGTCACTAAGTCATGTCTGACTCTTTGCAGCCCCATAAACTGCAGCACGCTAGGCTCCCATGTCCTGCACTGTCTCCTGAAGTTTGTTCATACTCATGTCCGTTGAGTTGGTGATGAAATGTAACTATCTTATCCTCTGTTGCCCCCTTCTCCTCCTGCCCTCAATCTTTCCCAGCATCAGGGTCTTTTCCAATGAGTTGGCTCTTCACATCAGGTTGCCAAAGTGTTGGAGCTTCAGCTTCAGCAACAGTGAAAATGCTCACCCAGCTATTACAATGAGATATATCCTGATATCTTTACAGTTACTTTATACTTATGGAATGCTCCATATCAAATTTTTGGGAGGAAGGGAGATGCAAACATTGTCATTTGTTTTTTTTTTTTTCCCCAAAGCTTAAGGAAATATTGACTTTATGAAGTTGTAGCAATTGCACATAATTTATTGGCTGAGCCAAAAAATACCATTCACCAGGAACCAGCTTCAGCCCTCTGTCACTTTAATCAGACAGCCAATGGCAAATGGATGGCAGATGATTATATTTCAATAATAACTAGCTAATATATTTAGCATGATCCCATATCATAGAAAAGAGGCAATTTTGCTTCCACCGTAAAAACATTCAGATCTTTTTTCAGATTACAAATGAAGTTTCTTTAATTAGCTTTTTTTTTAAAAAAGGTTTGCTGCTATTCTAATGACCAATTGTTATAGCTTAGGGAAATCAACCTTCATGTAACAATAGATCATAGAATATGGCAGCACAGATTAAGATAAAGAAGCAACTTGCTTGAGATCTAATAACCTTTTTAGATTGAGGAGGATGTTATTGGCTGTAAAGTACAGGCTTCTGGAGGTGTGACTCAGCTCCCATTGTGTTCAAGCATTATTCATTCAACAACTTTCAACAAATATTAATTGAGCACCTACTTCAGTCACATACTCTCCCAAGTTTCAGGGCTATGCAGGGGACAGAAGAGATGAAAATACCCTTTAGGAAGCTTATAGTCCGTTGGCAGAGATACCTTATAAATAACTCATTCAAACACCTGCTGGGAAGATGTAAGTGCTAAGGAGACAAAATTAAGTGGAGAATGGAGAGTTCCCACAGCGGGGCCAGCTGGCTCCTGTGAAAAGACGGACAGAGTGGGGCACTACATGCCTTTGGGCCAGGGGAGTGTGTCCCAGCAAAGGAAACAGCAAGTGCAAAGGGAGGAGGGACAATTAGACTTTGAATCTTAAGGTTTATGGGGTCATTTTCCCATCTTCCTGCCGCAGGGCCTGGCAGCTTAGTCTTGCGGTGAAGGGGCATTCACCTCCAGCTTTGATTGTCCATGTCCACAAAGTTCAGTCATATTCTAAGTCCTTGTGCCAATCGCAGTGGAGCACAGCAGTGATGTCACTGGCTTCCTGTGTCAAGCAGACCCCTCATTGTTAAGTATAGCTGTGCGGATTCCTAGCTGTTCATTGAGCAGCCGCTGACTGCCTCATCACTATTCATGAGGAGCAGAAGGAACTAGCTCACACTTCTATTTTGGTGCAAGGACAAGCTCTGGTCCCTCGTGAAGTTTCAAAACAGATCTGAGATATTCACAGAGGAGGAGTTCCCCATATGTTTTTGTGGAAATAGAGCTTATCTGACATAACCACAGACCCCCGAGTCACCAATGCTCTTCATTTTGTACAAGGATCTGAATCTTTGCTTTAAATACACACACAAATAAAGTGAGAACTTGGTTAAGTAAATAATTTAAAACCATTTCTAGACCATGCGAAAAATTCAGGCCAAAACGTTTGAATTTGGACTCTGCGTAATTAGCATGGTCTAGCTACATAACCCAGTTACTCATCTGAAGAGAAAAAAAATCTGGTTCAAGATCAAGTCCTAGGAGGGCTGCTGCACCTTTCAAAGTGGCTGTTTTCATGCGCTGTTTTGTTTACACCCAAAGGAAGAAAGAGCCATTGTAAAATATTCAGAATATTAACATGGACCTCTGAATGCAAAAACATCTAAAGGGCTTAAAGGGCTTCTTGAGTGAATTTGACCTTCGGATTATAAACATTCATCAACCACATGGTTCAAGAGTGGATGAGTCCTCATGGTCGAGGAAGAATCTGGGACTCCTGGTGAATGGTTGGTTGAAGCTAAAAGCATTTGAGATTTCAGTACAGATACACCTTTATTGTCCCCTATTACATGTAATTAACAGCAGGTAAACCATCAAGAGTGTGCCAAGCACCACAAATCTCTCTCAAAACAGAATTTGGCAGTAAATGAGCTAGATTTAGGGACACCATAGATTATCACATTGATTTAATTATCTGACTGGTTGCTGCTTTCTGGAGGGTATTTCAGAATATATTTTTAAATCTACTTGATTCTTATAATTCTGTAAAGATTGAACAACCATTTTTCTAATGTGGATTGCTAATTAAAGCTTTTATCGACTTTTTTGTATTTTTGTCCAACAAGCAGATTTTTTTTTTTTTTTACTATGAGCTGTAACTGAACTTTTTATACCATGCAGCTTTACTACCTATTTTCATTTACTTTTAGAGACAGCTCACTCTAAGAGCAATTTTCTGGTACACAAATTTTGAGATAAATTCTTATAGTAATTGCTTTTTTTTTTCTCTTCTAAAATGTAATTGGATTCAGAAAACTAAACTATTGTCAGGAAAGCTAACAAGGTTTATGATTTGTTACTAGAACAAAAAAAAAAGTGACTCCAGGTACAAAACAGATTTACCAGTAAAACCCCATCCAGGGAATAACCAGTACACATGTTTTCTCCCTTGCCATCTTTAGAATATTTCATGTCTAACCAATGAAAATGTTGTTGATTTAAGAATGTTTCTGTATGTATATTTTGTTTGGTTTTTACATAAGAAATGGGAAATTCCAAAGTAAGTTTCTACTGATAGTTGTAGAACCAAACTCTGCTGACAGTTGATATTTTCTGAACCTCACAACTGACTGCTAAAACTTAATAAATATCACTTGCATGAAGGAGAAAAAACTATCATGTGCTCATTTCCCTCCCCTCCCCACCAGCATTCACATAATCAGATAGTGTCTAGTTGATGTGCCTAATGTAACACTGAACAAATTCATTAATGTATCCCCCTTATTTTATTCCCAGTAAAAATACTCGGACTTCAGACACCTTGAGCAAGCAGCAGCAAACCCTGAGGATGCATATTGACATACCCAGGGCTCAGCTCTTGATTGAAGAGAGAGACACAATGGAGACCATCGGTAAGATGTCCTGTTTGCCGCTTTACACAATGTGGCTGCTGCAGCCATGCCCTCTCTGCCTAAACCCTGAGCCACTGCAAATACTAGATATGGGAACATCTTGAATGTTACATGAGCAAACAAGTTAGAAGATCGACAACTGTTATTGAGAATAATAAGTACCAGCAAATATGGGGGGAATGAACGTAGATAAACCACAGAGTTCACCTGAGAGAACCCCAACTCTGACCCAAGTTGGATCTTGATGCATATTGACATACCCAGGGCTCAGCTCTTGATTGAAGAGAGAGACACAATGGAGACCATCGGTAAGATGTCCTGTTTGCCGCTTTACACAATGTGGCTGCTGCAGCCATGCCCTCTCTGCCTAAACCCTGAGCCACTGCAAATACTAGATATGGGAACATCCTGAATGTTACATGAGCAAACAAGTTAGAAGATAGACAACTGTTATTGAGAATAATAAGTACCAGCAAATATGGGGGAAATGAATGTAGATAAACCACAGAGTTCACCTGAGAGAACCCCAACTCTGACCCAAGTTGGATCTTTCCTTTGTCAGTGCCACTCCAAAGAAAAACATCTGTAATCAAGCAAGCCACGACAGGCTGCACACTAAGACTCCATCTTGGAAACCCACTTTCTGAGCTCCTCCTCAACTCCACTAAGGACTTTATTAAAGAAAACATTCAAATTCTGCAAACGTCTTCACACAGAGCATCTTTCTCCATCCCTTGGCACACCATAGATATCCTGTGATGGTTTCTTTCTCATGGATTTGGAAAAGTCCCAGTTCCCCCATTCCATGATCACAAACAGACACCTGCAGAACTTCAGCCCCTGTCTGCCCTGAACGCAGCTGTCTCGACTCCTTCTGGCCTTTTTCTACTCTAAGTCCTCTGTCCACACAGCCTGCTTAGATGGTTCTATTCATTCCAGAATCAGACACCTCATATTCCCATTGCTGCAATGATAAGAAGAATAGCTAAAATTTATTAAGAGCTCACTGGGCTTCCCTGGCGACTCAGTGGTAAAGAATCCCTGGGTTCAATCCCTGAGTCGGGAAGATCCCATGGAAAAGGAAATGGCAACACACTCTGGTATTCTTGCCTGGAAAATTCCATGACCAGAGGAGCCTGGCAGGCTGCAGTCCATGGGGTCACAAAAGAGTTGGACATGACTAGGGAACAGGGAAATATGGACAAACAAGTAGAGCCCCGATCTTGCCCCTAGAGTCTCCCTAAACACATGAGGCTCCCTTCTGAAGTTTACTAGTTAGGTCCTTGTGTCACTCAGACGTGTCTGACTCTTTGCAACCCTATGGGGCTGTAGCCCACCAGGCTCCTCTGTCCATGGGATTCTTGGGGCAAGAATGCGGAGTGGGTTGTGTTGGTCCTTAGAGCATCCCAATTATACTGGGTTCTTTAAATATGGCTATTAAATCCTTGGGCTTCCCAGGTGGTACTAGTGGTAAAGAATCCACCTGCCAGTGCAGGAGACACAGGAGATATGAGTTTGATCCTTGTGTTGGGAAGATCCCCTGGAGAAGGAAATGGCAACCCACTCCAGTATTCTTGCCTGGGAAATCCCATGGACAGAGGAGCCTGGTGGGCAACAGTCCATGGGGTCACAGAGAGTTGAACATGACTCAGTCACTAAACAACAATAAGAATAATTAAGAGCTCTTTAAACATCACATCCTTTGTGTGTACTTTACATGCATTATTTAACTCATTCCTCTCAATGCACATAGGAAAACTCCTTAGGAACAGGGAGATTGAGAAGTTCTGTAGCTTGAAGGTCACACAGACAGGAGCGGAACCAGAGCAGAACCCCTCCTGGCCCCCTGCTTCACCTTCAATGGGTGTCACCTGCTTCCATATCAACAGGGCTACCTCCCAGAACCCCTCGCCTTAGAAGTATGGCTGGACCCCCCCTGGCATCCATGGAAACAGACTCTGAGGCAGGTTTCCTAGGCTGCCCCTTTACAAACGTCACTCTCTGTTCTGGAAGATGTTTGTTGGCATTCCATCCCAGGACAACCTTCTCTGCGGTTTGACTAAAGCGACCCATTTCCTGGCATGGACCCTTGATCCCTCCTGCCAGGAAGACAATTTTAACAGGCCAGAACCCTCCATAGCCCCCTGTCCCCATCCTGCCCTGTATTGTCTCTAATAGAAGAGCAGAAACATCTAACCTCGTGGCTCCTAATTCTGAGGCCTGGGCTGCTGTTGCTGGATTCAAGGTTGCTTCAGGCATAACAGCACTTAGCACAGCTCGGTCAAGTCCAAGGTGGTGGCCCTCCATCAAATACTGCCATGTTGTCTGAGGACCCGTCCTGAAGTACCTGAGATTTCATCTGTTGGCTCAGATCAGGCAAGCCTCCATGTGTGGTTTCCATGACCTTTCCTATAGTATATATGGAATCTCTTTTATCAAACCTAGGGAATTGAGCTCTAAAACTAAGATTTCCTTAAAATAGATAATTAACAAGGGCCTACTGTATAGCACAGGCAACTGCTCATAACTCTGTAATTACCCTCACAGGAAAAGACTCTGAAAAGGAGTGGATATGTGTATATAAGTAAATCACTTTGCTGTATACCTGAAGCTAGCTATTATAAATCAACTATACTCCAAGATAAAATAGAAATTAAATTTAAGGAAAATCCCTAAGATTTCCTTTCAAACATCAGTTCAGAAATCAAACTGTAACTCCTTTGACTTTATAATACAATTACAACATTTGCTAACTATTCCTCACTAGACTTAATAATTCTACCTACGGCTGATAAAATAGGTCACTGGGAAGATCCTGGGAGTGGTGTGTCACCTCCCAGTAGCTGGTCACTGCCGACCCAACAGCAGAGAAAGGTCTGCCTGTCGCTTCTGTACAAAGCATCGACCCTTCGCCCGAGATGCACCATAACTGTGGCAGGATCATCCATCACTAAGAGTCGTTTACCTCCCAGTGGCACCTGACAGGTGGTCGATGGCATTTTCTAATTATTGGGGACATACAGACGTGATACTTTCAAATGCTCTGGGCTCTGCCTACAAGGGTCTGATATGGGAGTACCATTAATTTCTAGCCAGAATGGATGGCCAACCTCAAAAACAGACAGGCACTTGAAATGCCCCATCAAAACTGCACACCCAGCCCCGCAGGCCCTCTGCATGATCTTAGCAGGCCTGCGTGCTAGAAGCCACAGCACAGTGCTGGGGATCTAAACAGAGGTAGGTGTGGGGCCTCTGATGCTGGTCCAGTCGTAAGAACCTGTTTCCGGGGGAAGGCAGCCTGTTAGAGGGTAGAGGGGTGGCTGCTGAGTCCTGGCTCCCGTCGCAACACCAGCCTGGCTACACCGCACGCTGGGTGCCACCAACCTCCTGGCAGTCCTTCTATGTTTTTCTGCCAAGAAACTTATTCTGACTTCAAGAGGTTTTCCTCTCCTGCCAGAGCCTGAGTAATTTGATTTTTGTAAGGTCCATTCTGTTCAGAGCCTTTTTTGGACACAGACGTCTAGCTGTGTTGTTTATGACTTTCCCATTACCATTCCATGTCAAGGCTGCTGAGACGTGGTCCTAGCTGACTGATAAATGCATATGAACGTCACCACAGCCCGCGTACCTGAAAATGTATGGAAAAGTCCAAATACCCTAGTCAAAGTATCCCTCGAAGTCAAAAAACTCTTAAGAAAATGAGAAAATTATTACAACAAAGTAATGAAAATCTGAGACAGACCACCAATGACACATCCTGACCACCTGCCCCTCCTCCCAAAGCATAAAATGCTCTGAATCCATCTGTGTCCGGGCTTCCCTAACCTTCAGGTGTCTGAACCAGTAGGATCTGGGAAATCTGACAAGTGAGTCATTTTGAGAAGTCAGTTACAGAATGTGTGAGAGTCCCTGGAGCTCGGGAGAAGTGGGAAGGCAAGGCATATACCTCAGAACAGTTAAAATCAAGGAATCAGGACACCGAGAAGACTGGCCCTTCTCTTCCCCTCCCCCCACACCCATCCTGAACATTCACCATCACCCCAGGACAGACCACCGCAGAGCAGTTTTTCTTGTACCACAAACAGAGCTTATTTACAATAGCAGCCCCATTCCTCTGCGATACTGACAAGGCTGGTGGTGTCTCAGGCGAGCTTTTGACAAACACATAAACCCCAAACTCCGTTAAGTGGACAGCCACCCAATAGGCGTCCCCAGATCAGTGTGTGCTTAATGAGGAGAAACCAGGAGAGAGAGGAAGCCTTTCTCCATGGTCAATCTCTCTAAGACATGCTCCTTAAAGAAGGAAAACCTATTTTTTGCATCCTAGAGTCATTCTAATTCAGTGCTTGAACATTTTTTTTGTTTTTGCTGGTTGAGATGAGGTTCTTGTTGCTGTTGCTATTAACAATAAAGTGGAATCTGGGGCGGGGGGTGGGTGGGGG